>CM021103.1:485343857-485382592 GCA_007115665.2 Sequoiadendron giganteum
GGAGACATATTACAAAAATCATTACAGATATAGATCCCCACATGCTAGTTCAACCCTTAGTTATTATCTTAAAAAGGAGAGCAGTTAATCATTCTTTATTACCTCTATCTTCTCATATAATTACTACTCAATTTCCCTAACAACCTAGATAGAGGTAATAAAACATGATTAACTACTCTCCTTTTTAAGATAATGACTAAGGGTTGAACTAGCATGTGGGGATCTATATATGTAACAATTTTTGTAATATGTCTCCTAGTGATATAACATGGATACCAAAAATAAAATTATATTTTAAGTCCCAATATGTGTGCTAGAAATAGTTGATGTCCAAGTTTACATTCTCACTATAAATTTTGACTCATGAGGACATCAAGCATAAGGAGTCTATAAATATAGGATCTGGTTCAAAAGACAAGTAGAAACTTTGTGAATTAGAACAATGGATGTCCCTTAGTACTACCTATTCCTCCTACCACATGGGACCCCATTCTATCCAACACATTAAAATATATTTTGAGAAACATTGATGAAGGATTCACTACTTTGATGGAACATTTGAAAGATTTACATAGATATTTACACTATTGACTATATCACTAAGCATCATGTAGCTCTTTGGCTACTTGCATCCTTGTTCAAAGGGAAATCATGGGATTGGTATAGGTCACTTACTTCCAACTCCATTACTTCATGGGATCAGTTGGGTGATGCATTTTTTTTATCATGTTAAATGAAAATATGTAAAGTATTCTTTGTTATAGTAGTGAATCACCATAAAAATATCTAACCAAGAAGAAATTATATATTTTAATATAATATTTAATAAGATATATGAGAAATACATATATCTACATAATTAATAGTGGACATGGCTTTTGTATTTTATATCAAGGATTTAAACTTAGATATATTGATTATGATTTAGTCCCTTGGAGGCCAATCCTTTCCTAAAACTTATAATCTAGTTATCAAAGTAGAAAAATCTTGATAGATGCTAGGAGGCTACCTCCTAGATCCCCTTGACTCCCTTGGTGATGTTCCCTAATGTTACCTTCCTACATGTAAATTGATTTGCCCATTATGAATCTAGTGCATACCATTTATCAAGCCCCTATTCTATGCATGATTAATTATATAACCCATCTAAAATGGATGATGTTTGGAACTTTATGTTGTGCCTTGCACTCATGCCCCATTTTGGCTTGCCAAATGTGGACCTAGTGTAGGGCACCATGGGCATATTAGCTTTAGTAATGTATGTTAGGTGTTTAAGATATTTTTTTGAGTGTTTTATCATAAATAATTGTAATAATTTTGAAATAAGACCTATTTGGAATATTAGAATCATATAGGGTCAGTTGATTAGGCATTGGGTAGAGTTTGGTGAAAGTTGCAAAAGCTACCTTTGCAACTTGTCACTTTTTGCATGTTTTTAGAAGATGAACGGTCACTTCTTGGATCTTGTTTTGTAACTGATATTTATAATGTTTCATGTTAAGTTTTTGTGCCTCTTAGACCTTGAGGCATGATTGATGTAACTTTGGGAAAGACAAAAGTGAAGGAGAAGCTCCGTTTTCTGATTTTTAGTTCATTTTTTTGAGTTTGCAAGCTATGTATGACCTGTACAATACTGTTATGAGTTAAAACCAATGTGAAAGGTTTCTATAGAGTCTTAGCATTATTTTTAGTTCTATTTGGTTTAATTTCATCAGGTATTAAGTTAGTTTGAAGTATTTTTTCTTACTACCGCTTGGAAACCCTCCATTTCAAGGGTTTTGTGAGGAAAATGTAAGTTTTGGGCCATTCCACCATTGTAAAATAGTTAGAATCAATGAATGGTGGTTTTAGATGTGTTTTCATTGTTTTATAGGTTTAGGGAGTAGGGGATGGAGTTTCATGGTGTTCTTGTCAAATCCCTAACCTAACATCTCCATGTGTAGAGTAGAGAATTAGCGGAACAACAAATAGGAAAGGTGTTTTTTTGCTAAAACCTAGTCAAAGTGACCCTAAATGACTGGTTGGAAGTGTTTATGAAGAGTTTAGAATTTTTGAAGAAGGATTCTCAGTACTTGGTTTATAAAAGTGGCCTAATTGGTCTAGTTTCAAGAATAGCAAACTTGATTAGGGTAATTTGGTCCAAAAAAAACCATGCCTTCCTTAAGATATGTTGAAATACAACCTTATGGGTATTTGAAAAGGTCTAGGTTTTAAGGTGAGACAACCTTATCTAAAATATATGCTTAAAGACATCATTTTGGAGACCTAATTGAGAAGGCTAGCTAGTTATTGAGAATCACTTGAGTAGGAGGATTGGGTCTTGAGTGGTGATTGATTTGTGTTGAGTTGGGTCTCCTAAAGCCTAATCCACCCCTATTTTTCATCAAGACCCCCCTTCTTTTCTTTCTTTGCTTTGTGTTTTTTTCTTCCTTTGTTGGGTTTATTTTCTTGGTCCTTTCCTTTTATTTGTTTGTTAGGCTATCAAGGTTTTCTTTCTTTTTGTGATGTTCACATCAGCCTCAATACCCAATGTTTTCATTTATCCTCTTCATCATCTCATTTCTATCAAACATTGGGGTTTGTCTTTATAACATATCTCAAAATGGAAACCCAATCCCCGATCCCTAACACATAAAGTGTCTTATCACTCACATACCAACTAGCACCACATTTAAAACTTTAGCATGCATTAATTTTGAGTTTGGCCTAAGATTTAAATGGGTTATATGATAATTTGTATATTTTTTAACACAATTATTTCTTTTATGCTTTAGTATTTTTCCCTCTACGATCTTTTTTGTGCATTGGTGTGCTTGGGTGATCATGAGTTCTTATTTACATGCTTTTTATCATGTTCATGGTTGTTGGTCTCTTTGTGTGTAATTTTTTCCTTCACCATTAACACCAAGTAGGTTTTTGACCTCGCTTTTGGTTTAATTTGGTCATTTTCATGTTTTTTCTCTTTTTTTCCTTTGTTGCATGCTTTATTTTTCTATTGTTGTCCGTGTTTTCCTTTCGGTTTTGATTCAACCTCCTATCTCATCGTGTTATGTTTGTCATGTGTTCTTCATTTTATCCTTAGGGCATTGTTGAATCCTCTTGAATCATATAACCAATTGAGGTTTTTTATGGCTATGTCACTACAATCCATTAGTGCATCATACCATTTAATGACCTCATGCTAATTGGGCATAAAGATTAGGTCATGACCTATCTTTAATCCTTGATGCCTTGCTTCAAATTTGACTAAATATTTTAGACATTGGCGATCAAGGGTTCACTTTACCATATGACCACTTCAGACATAAGGATTGGGTTCCTTTTGATCCCCTATCCTTGAGGCTTTATATCAAAAATTTCCAGCTCTTTTAAATTTTGGTGTTTATACTTTCATGATAACATCTAACCCATTTTGTATTTTAGGTTATAGATCATTCCCAATCCCCGATCCCCAAAGTCTCACTCTAAAATTGATGTGTTTTAGCCATCGCTAATCGAGCTTACATCCTCATTTCTAACTCCCTTATAAGGATTTGTTAAGAGATATGCTTGAAGCTTGATCCCTAACAAGGAGCATAATGTGTTAGAATTCAACACTAGGTCATAGTATTTCAAAGATAAAATTTTACTAAATGAACCCCCTCCCCCAAAATATATTCTTTTTAATAGATAAGAACATCATAGTATTCAAATGGGTGTAAAGTAAAAAATTAAATTACAAATTAATCATTGATTAAGTCTTATGCTTATGTTATATTTTTTGCTTCAACGTTAGATGCATTGACTACCATTATATTGTGTCATGAAATCTTTTTCATGTATTTATACAATGTGGCATATTGATATGACAATTGTATAACCAAAAAAAATAATCTATTAATGTCTTAGGTGAATATTTGGGGCATTACAATTTCAAAATAGTGCATTTAGTAAGGTTGATGTCACTTACCAACCTAAAGTGATAATGGGAATTTATTCCTAACTACACAAATATACTTCCACAAAGGTGAAAGAGCTAGCACTAGTGTCAATAAGTGACATATAATAAATTTAAAATGATTATTTGTGCACTCGAATCCTTAATTATGTGCATGCATTTATCAAACTTTAAAACTACATGTTGTATTTCTCGATGTAACTTTTTTGTATGTGATACCTTGACATAATAAAGATATATTAATCATCATATAAATGTAAAATCCATACCTTGTGATATAGTAAGATTTATTACTAGACTATGGGATATTTTTGAAAGAGTTAGATTACCATATGATGTGTGTTGTAACAAACATAACTTTAAAAGAGCTTGATCTGTACATAGCTATTGTGGCAACAAAAAAATTAATTGATGTGGCAACAAAAAAAAAATGCCTTTTCCTTGCTTTATTTGGGAATAATTAATGATGAATTGGACTTGATATCACCTCGATCTAGTGTTGTGATGTGTTTTGCACATCCACATTAAGTTTTGGGTCCTTATAAGCTAAATAAACTTAACTTTTCCCTAGTTTAATGTTGTAAAGTATTTGTTGACACCTTCACATTAAATTTAGGAGGCTTGTAAATTAAGTGGACCTAATCTAGTGTTGCAATGTGTTGTGCACATTCACATGGGATTTAGGGGCATTTTAGGCTAAATAGACCTAATTTTGCCTTATTTTAATGATGTAAAGTGCATTTATTTACACTTTCACATTGGATTTTGGGCCCTCTTACATTTATAACCTTAATATCATCATTAATAGGCCCCTATGACCCCATATTATGCATCCCAAGACATATTTTAACCAAAAACCAAACAATATCAATATATAAACTTAATTTACACACTCCCTGACACTTTAGCAATAAAAATAGGCCTTGTGGGACCCATTCACCACTTTGGGCAAATGAGTCTCATTTGGCCTATTTTCAAGGTTTTAAGCGGGAAAAATTAGGTTTTAAGTTTAAATTTTATGTATGTTGGCCTTTGGGATCTAATACACAATATATTAGATGGATTTACTATATAAATGAGCTTTCAAATCATTATTTCATCAAGCCTACATGATATCAAGCTAGGCACTCAAGAGTTAAGCATTCTAAGACTTTACGAGATCATCAAGATAACATTCAAGATCATTTTTAAGGAATTCAAGGGTAGATTCTTCATCAATTGTTGTATCAATTCAAGATCCATCATCATGTCAAGGTCATCAAGCATCAAGCATGTTATTGAGCTAGTGTTGTGATGTAGCATTGAAGATCCAAGATCAAGCATTATTCTACACCTATTGTCAAGATCAAGATCTACATCCTTCATGACCATTTCATGTTGAGTTTCATATTTACAAGACATCATTTACAAGGCATCATTTAAGGTATCATTGTCCATGATCCATATCGTTTGTTTCATGTTTCATGTCTTCATTTCATTATCTCATCATTTGGTTTGATTACCTACAAGGGGTTTGACCAAGGAAAACCCCTATTCCCTAACAATCAAAACTTTTTATCTCTCTCTTTGTGTGGTTGCAGATCTAGGTGCTTTGGAGACTTGAAGATCCTTTGAAGATTAGGTTACAAGGTTGAATAAAGTCATCAAGTTGTCACAAGGTTGTAATCTTCACCAAAAAGTCATATGTAGGTTTGAAATTAGGGTTTTAGACCTGGAAACTAAGAGGAATAGAAAGAGCGAACTTTGAAGACTATATTCATATTTTAAAGCTCCAAATACCTTAACTGGAATCATTCGCCTAGATTGGCAAATGATTCCCAATTTAGGTGAATTTTGAGATTTTTACAATTTCAAATACCCTTTTTCCAGAAACCTGTTCCTATGCAGAAACTCAGATCTCAGACTGATTCACCCTGATTAGAAAATGAGTCCCAATAGGCCAAAATTTTAGGATTTTAGGATTTTCAGCATTTTTAGTCTTCATTCAACCCTCTTAAGTTTCCAGGTGCACATTTTTGGTTTTACAAATTTTTGTTTTGATTTATATGCATTTATAGGTCATTCATTCAAGTTTCATGCATCACTAGGTTTTGTCATTAGATCTTGCATTTCATTTGTTTTTCCAAACCTTATCTTGGTGGTGAACCCCTCATTAGTTTACATTTAGCCCCTAGGACAACCCTATTGCAAGATCTATTTCTCTTATTCATTGAGATCCCTAGGGTTATCCTTGAGTGGAATAGTTGAAAGTGGGCGTGCTCTATGTCCTAAGCCATATGATAGCACTCTCTCTTCCCCAATTTTCATTGGTTCCATTTTGGTGAACCTACATTTAGAACAACTTTATTCTGATTTGGATTGCATAATCATCCTGATTTAGCTTGCATTAACATTGCATTGCATTTTGTATTAGTTAATTGGCATTCTAGGGTTTCAAAATTTTGCATTAGTGAAAGTGCATATAGGTTGCATTTGTGCATCTCATATCTTCTCAAATCATTTGAAAACTATATTTTCACTTAGGATACACATCATAGAACATAAAAAGCATAAATATCAATTTTTTTTTTTGAAAATTTTGAAAAATATCCCTACTAAGACTCATTCGCCACCTTGGGTGAATCAGTTCTAGTGCACATCTGAAACTGCATTGTACAACATTAAAAATCTATTTTTTGCACTTTTGTTTGCTGCCATTGGTTATATGTTTCAATAGATTGACTTTATGTTACATGCATTTCACTAAATCTATCTTAAATTGGTCCATTTCATGCATTACTTAATTCTAAATTTGCATTTGCAACATTTCATTTTTTAGATTATTGTATAGTGTAATCAGCAAATTACCTTCTTTCAAATCTGAAAATTTCATTTAAACATTTCACTTTAGGCCATAGAATTGCACTTTTTTTACTTTTCCATAATATCATGTTTTCTTTCAAGAGATGTGGTTTTTACATGGTTAAAAATGAATTTCATAAGTACAACATCTCCTCTTATGAATTCAATTTAGAGTAGAACAATGAGGTCATTAAGAAACATGTTAGTCATCCTTCTCCTATCTTTCATAGCTATGATAACATCTTAGAGCAATCAAATCAAACCATTGACACAATCCTTAATATTACATTTCCTATTAGTGAGGATGGTATGATACAAGAAGATACAAGCATAGACAATCATGAAAACCATAATTTTTCTTCTCCTGATACCTCTCCTACTAGTGACAAAGGTATCCTAGTGAAAGAAGATACAATCATTGAGGATCATGAAATTCTTGATTATCTCTCTCCTCCTCCCTCTTGGAAATATATTAGGACACAAGAAGAAAAGATCATGCCATTTATTTACTTAGTCTAAATGATCCTCTCAACACCTCCCCTAATTGTAAGAATGCTTTGGTAAAAGAGAATACAATTGTGAATGATCAAAAAAATCACATTTGTCAAGAGGACATGTGGATTGAAAGTAATAACATTATCTCTCTCCTGCCTATTGTCCCTAACATTTGGAAGACCTATTCAAACAAAAGTAGAAAATCATTTGTAAGCATCTCAACCATAGTAGTACTTCTCTTGATGCCTCCCCTATTAGTGATGAAGTTACTTTACAAAATATAAAATGGAGAGTAATGAAACTTTTGATTGCCTCTCTCCTAAAAGATCTCCTACTAGGGTAGAAGCTATGGCACAAGAGAATGAGACCCTAGAAAAAAATAATTAAATCATGAGAAAATAGGATGATCACATTTATCCTTCTCCTGATATCTCTCCTAGTTGTGAAGAAGATATTTCAGCGTTAGATGATCAAAGCTGTGAGAGCCACAAGAATCCTATTTGCCTCTCTCCTCCTAGAGAAAAAAAATATTGAACAAGAGAATACCATTGATCATTCCCCTACTTGTGATGAATTCATTTTAGAAGAACCAACCTTTGAAAGTCATGAACATCCAATTTGTAGTTATCCTAAAAAATCTCCTCCTAGGGAGAATATCATGGTGAGAAAATGTTAACATTGAAAATAATGATATACTATCCTTAGATGATGAAGTAACATTAGAATCTCCTTCACTAAGGGAAGTTAATATTATTCAACCTCAACTCATCCTTTACCCACCTTCACACAAACCTTAAACTCAAAAAAAACCCAAACTTATCCTTTACCCACATAAGAATAATTATTTGCAGTAGCTGAGTCATAATACCATTGCTCATACATATAACACCAAAAACAATCCACAACCAAGATAAACACCTTCAACATCCCTTCCATTTCCTGACCCTATCTAACCAGTTCCCCCTCATTTCCCTCTAGAAAGTGGAAAGGAATATGATCTTGTTGAACAACTAAAGAACACTCTTGCTAAGATATCATTATGGGACCTTATTCAAGTCTCCCCTCATTCTCACAACTTGATTCAAAGTTCTTTACAACAAGTTCCTACCCATCCTAATGTGCATTCAAATGATGTGGCAACTCAAATTCAAGCCATAAATTTGAATAAAATAGACATTACTTTTCATCAACATGAGCTCCCCCTTTGGAAATGAGAAAGAAAAATGATGCCTTCATGATAATAGCTAGATTCAATAAGATAGGAATAAATCAAACCCTTATTGATAATGGCTCAAATTTGAATGTGTGTAGTGTGAAACTTTTGGATAGACTTGGTGTGGAAAAATCAAGAATTGAACTTGATTCTTTATCGATTCGAGGATTTGACAACATAAGAAAGAAATCACTTTGTGTGATTACTTTGCCTATTACAGTTGGAAAGGTTACCTTACAAAATCCTATCCATGTTACGCCTCGTGATATTTCATATAGTCTTCTTTTAGGAAGACCTTGGATCCATGAGATGCATGTGGTGCCTTCAACTCTTAATTGCATCATGAAATATGTTTATAACAACAAGGTATACCAAGTTGAAATGGACCTCGAGCCTGAAATTTTCTTAAAAGTTGAAAGAGGAAGGAAAAATCCTCTAAACACACTAGTTCCAACTTCGAACATAGAACCTATGAATGAAGAGAAACAAGATGTGGAAAAGTTTCAAAACTATTAGAAGACGATTGGGGTTCCTTAGATTTCACATCATTCATGCAAGAGTATGAGATCATAAACAAAGATTCAGACAAGGGAAAATAAAAAAGTAGTAACGTCAACACAAAATTCAGTAGACCCCTCGAAAGCATCCACCTCAACCACTTTAGATGAAAAGACAACATACACAACAAACTTTAACGAAATTGACTATCAACAACCTATGAATCCCAAAGAAATGAAAAATCTTTATGGAAGCTTGGTTATGAAGTTATGAAGCAACTTGGATATAGTGGAAAAGGATGTGGTGCTAGAGAACAAGGTATCCATGTCCTTATAGATCCTAACATGTAAGAAAAAACTCATGGTTTTGGTTATTTCCCCTTGAAAGAAACAAATAAGCCCTCACTTAGCATCATCACCATTAAGAAAGATTCCTCTAAGCCAACTTTTACAATAGTGCATCCTAAATTAATAGACACTAGTGGTTTCGATTGTTATCCTTTGCAAGAAACAAAAATAAATAAAAAATCTTTACTTAATGTCAATGTCATCATACAAAACACTAATTATTTGATTTGTATGACATCTTGTAATAAGGAAGAGATATATTTGTAACAAAATAAAGAAATGACCTCTACTATTGATCAAGAAGGTATCTTATCCAGATTCCTCCAAGATCATTTGATATCCCTCCCTCCAAAAACATGATTTTTATTTTACCACAAGAGTTAATTTTGTGCATATCATAGAGTTCATGGTCATTCTACTATTGAATGTAAGGATTTGGGTAACAAAATTCAACATCTTAAGAAATGTGGTGCTCTTCCTTGTGTTGAAGCACCTAGTTCCTCTAACTAATACTTACTTTCATCCTATTCGACTCATCCTTGTCCTGCACTAAGTGGGGGTAAGGGGTTAGGTAGCCTTGTCCTCGTATGTCACCTATCATTGTCTCTTTTGGCTAGTTGACCACCTTTCATGTACATATAAGATCAAGCTATGGATGTGGACAATATTCCTTAAGTTGAATTGCATGTGACATACTTATTCATGATGTAGTTCAATTTGGAAACATATGACTTGGCATAGGGATTTCTGAATAACCTCTCGTGTCTTCTTCTACTTTAAACCAATTTCTCACAAAAATGGTGTTAGCAACCACTTTAAAGTGGGGGCATACATCAACACTCATGTTTCACTATGCAAGTTTCTTTATTCTTGTGATGCATCATTTTCTTGGTGGTGTCATTGGGTTTGATTTCCTCCGAAAGCGTGATATTTCTTTGACTTGTCCTCTCTTGGAGACATTAGGCACAATTTTCCTTAAGAAGAGACCTTGCATGAACTAAGAAAAATCCCTTTGAACATTCTTTACACTATTTTTCATTTAAAACAACTGTTATATGGCCACTTTTCATAATACACTTTTCTTTCCTATGGAGCCATCTTGTTTGTTCATGAGCTTCAAGCATACAAAGTTTTTCTTGTCTCATGAAGCTCGAAGTTCATTTTTGTGTGGCACCTTATAAAAGTTATCAGGAAGTATAAATTTGGTATGGTTTGATGGGAAGTTGAACAAGGGCATGACTTTCCCTTATCCACTCATGTGTGTGTGTGAGCGCATACCATCCATGAGTGTATGTGTCTCACCTTCTTGGATTACTCGCCCAGTGGACAACCTGAAGTTTTGTTGCCTCAAATTGAGTGTGCATTTTCTGGATGAACAACTTAGATCTAATCCACATCATGTTGGAAAAACGGTTGAAGCTTGATCCAACTCATTTTTATTTTTACTTGATTTTCTTTCTTTTAGTTATTGACATTGCATGTTTGCGTATCTTTGTGTTGCATATCCTACACCTTGTGCATGTCCTTTTGTGCTTATGTCAGTTTGACATAGGATCTTGGGAGCTTGGTTACCTCCTTGATCTTTGTTATCTTGGACCATCCACATCGGTGCACTTGGACCTCTCTTGAATGTCTACTTTAGTGTGAGTTTGAAGCAAGTTCATCCTCTCATCAAAGTGGGGGCTAAATGTGGCAATAAAAAAGTATGCCTTTTCCTTGCTTGATTTAGGAATAATTGATGATGAATTGGACTTGATATCACCTCGATCTAGTGTTGTGATGTGTTTTGCACATCCACATTAAGTTTTGGGTCATTCTAAGCTAAATAAACTTAAATTTTCCCTAATTTAATATTGTAAAGTGTATTTGTTGACACCTTCACATTAAATTTAGGAGGTTTGTATATTAAGTGGACCTAATCTAGTGTTGTAATGTGTTTTACACATTCACATGGGATTTAGGGCCCTTTTAAGCTAAATAAACCTAATTTTTCCTTAATTTAATGATGTAAAGTGCATTTATTTACACTTTCACATTGGATTTTGGGCCCTCTTACATTTATAACCTTAATATCATCATTAATAGGCCCCTATGACCCCATATTATGCATCCCAAGGCATATTTTAACCAAAAACCTAATAATATCAACATATAAACTTAATTTACACACTCCTTGACACTTTAGCAATCAAAATAGGCCTTGTGGGACCCATTCACCACTTTGGGTGAATGAATCCCATCCAGGTGGGACCCATTCACCCAACTTGGTGAATGCATCCCATTTAGTCTATTTTCAAGGTTTTAAGTTCAAATTTTATGTATGTCGACCTTTGGGATCTAATACACAAGTTATTAGATGGATTTACTATATAAATAAGATTTCAAATCATTATTTCATCAAGCCTACATGATATCAACCCAAACACTCAAGAGAAGCATTCCAAGACTTTACGAGATCATCAAGATAACATTCAAGATCATTTTTAAGGCATTCAAGGGTAGATTATTCATCAATTATTGTAGAAATTCAAGATCCATCATCATTTCAATGTCATCAAGCATCAAGCATGTTATTCAGATAGTGTTTTTATGTAGCATTGAAGATCCAAGATCAAGCTTTATTCTACACCTATTGTCAAGATCAATATCTACATCCTTCATGACCATTTCATGTTGAGTTTCATATTTACAAGACATCATTTACAGGGCCTCATTGTTCATGATTCATGCCTTCATTTCATTATCTCATCATTTGGTTTGATTACCTACAAGGGGTTTGACTAAGGCAAACCCCTATTCCCTAACAATCATTTTGTTTTCTCTTTCTCTTTGTGTGGTTGCAAATCTAGGTGCTTTGGAGACTTGAAGATCCTTTGAAGATTAGGTTACAAGGTTGGAGAAAGTCATCAAATTGTCACAAGGTTGTAATCTTCACCAAAAAGTCATCTACAGGTCTGAAATCAGGGTTTTAGATCTGGAAACTAAGAGGAACAAAAGAGCAAACTTTGAAGACCAGATTCATAGTTTAAAGCTCTAGAAAACTGTTGAGAAATGTGTCTCAACTTCCATCTTGAATCCCCTATTTTCATGCCTTGGAAATTTTTTTTTGTTTCTGTAGTTTACCGCCATATCGTGCATGGCTCTTTTCCTGCCTTGGTGGTACCGCGGTGAAGGCCTTGGTGGTTTACTACATTACCACTCGCTATCTGTTCCCTAGCTATAGTGGCCATGGTTGGCATCTTTCAGTCTACCTTGTCGGTCACCGCCATACCGCGAGTGGTCAGGAAACCAACCGTGGTGGCCGCGGTGATGCCTCCTGCAGTGGTCTTGGTGGTTACCACCATACCATAGGCGATGGGTCCACTCACCGTGGTGACCATGGTGAGACTGCCTGTGGTTGGGTCCGATGGTTACCGCCACACCGTGGATAGTTAAGTGACTAACCGCGGTGGTCATGGTAAGATTGCCAATGGTTTGACTGACGGTCACCGCCCTACCGTGGGGTGGCCTCTTGGCCCCCATGGTAGCGCGGTAAGACTACCAATGGTGTGGCTAACAGTCACCGCCCTACTGCAGGGTAGCCTCTCGGACCTTACGATAGTGCGGTAATATCGTCAGTGATCCCACAAACTGGTCAACACCACATCGCGGTCCTATCTAATGACTGTAGTGGTAGCGCCGTGGTGTTTTCAAAGGCAAGGTGGGTGAGCTCGGATGAACTCACAGCTATATCATAGGACAACTCAAACCTGGCTATAGTAGAGCGGTTAGAGCTCGGCTAAGCTCAATTGGCTCACCGCCATACCGCTAGCAGGTCGAACGAGCTTGGTGGTAGAGAGGTAAGGACTTAGAGAGCTCAGATGAGCTCAGGGCCAATTTAATCGATTTTTGACTCGAAGTCAAAGTGTGATAGCGAATGTAGGAAGAACACATGGCAGGTTGACAACAGTTTGATTGGCTAAAGGCCGATGTAGTAAATGGTAGTTAATTTAGACTTGTTCAACATTGATTGAAACCTGATTATGGAATGGAATTGAATGCCTGGGTGGCTCGATGATGAAGATATTTATCAGAGCAAATCGATTACGTGATTGGATGAGTGATTCATGAACTTGATGGTCGATGATTGGTTGATAGAATTGAATGCAACGTATGACTTATTAAGTTTAGTACAATATTGCATGGAAAAAGGGTTGATTTCGAACTATATGTTAGAAATAACATTGTAACAGTGAGATAGAACAAGAGAGTGTTGTTGTGAGCTGATCAGAGAAGACTGAACATTGTATGTAACTGTTTTGTTATTGTAATACAATTGTCTTGACTTTGTGTGGTGGATTTTTTACCTATAAAGGTTTTCCCACATATATCTTGTGTCAACTATAAATGCTTAATTCTATTATCTATTTTGATTGGTTGTATTCTTCTCAAGTAAGTTTATAAAGATTTTTGAACCTATTTATGCTCTTCTCGTCTATTGTATTAGTGTTAAGGGAATGTATTCCACACTGTTGGGTCATTAGATCCATCCCATTTTCCCTTCAAGTGGTATCAGAGCCTGGCCCGTTGTGTTATCCTTGAGAGAAAGCTCAGTTTTTTGTGCTAATACTGTTTGAGTGGGAGTCTTGCATTGTTGGAACTTATTTCTATTTGAGATGGCAAGTACGTTAGGTAGAGTAGATATTGAAAAGTTTAATGGTAGAAACTTTGACTTATGGAAACTCAAAATGGAAAACTTGCTGGTGGACAGAGACCTCTAGTTAGCAGTGTGTGGAACTAAGCCACAAAGTATGATGCAAGAGGCCTGGGATCTTGCTGATAGAAAAATAAGAGGTCTGATAAGATTGATTCTTGTTGATTTTGTACTCTTGAACATCCATGAGGAGCAGTTTGTAGCTTCATTATGGAAGAAGCTTGGTGATATTTATCAGGGAAAGTCTCTGGTAAATAAGTTATTCTTGAGGAAGAATTTGTACTCCTTGAAGATGGATGAAGGTGCATCTGTTGTAGACCATCTGAACTTGTTTAACATGAGTGTTACTTAGTTGGCATCTATACATGTAAAGATTGAGGAGGAGGATCGTTGCATGCTCCTGTTGTGTTCATTACCTGATAGTTGGGATCATCTGGTGATGGCTATTGGAAGCACAACCACTGATTTCAAGATGAATGATGTGGTTTGTTCGCTCTTGTCTGAATAAATGTGAAGGAAGTCTTCTGAGATGGCCAAAGAGGCTCTTTCTATTCGAGGTAGACCAAAGGAGAAAGGAAAGAAGAAAGACAAGAAGTCAAAATCCAAATCTGTGGGGAGATTGAAGTCTCCTGGTAAAAAGTTCAAGGTGATATGCTGGAACTGTGGGCAACCTGGTCATATCCAGAAGGACTCTAAGGAGAAGAAGAATAAGAATGTCTCTGAAAATGAATCTTCTCAAAGTGATGTAGATGCCTTCATTGTAGTAGCCTTGACAACTCAGGCATCAAATGATGTCTGACTGGTTGACTTAGGTGCGTCCTTTCACATGACGTCCAATAGAGAATGGTTCTCTAAATACAAGAAGTATGATGGTGGAAAGGTATACTTGGCAAGTGATTCAACGTTGGAGATAGTTGGCAGAGGAAGAGGCGGAATTTAATTTCCTGATGGGAGAGTCAAAGGCATTGGTGGCGTACTTCACATACCAGGTCTGGCTCAAAATCTTCTTTATGTCAGTAAGTTAAATGATGCTGGTGTAGAAGTTTCTTTCTCAAGTAGGGGATGTAAAATGGATAGAGGTACAATGGTGTTGGCTAAGGGTGTTCGTACTAGAACTCTGTACAAGCTAGATGCATGGCCTGTTCTTTGCAACAGTGCCTCTATAAAGTCAAACAATGTTGCACCTGTAGAGAAAGATGAAGACACTTCTCTGGCTGCAAATGCTATGGAGGTAAAACTCCCAATTGAGAATACTATGCTATGGAATCATAGACTTGGTCACATAGGTGAGAAAGGTTTAAAAACCTTGAAGAATAAAAATCTTTTAGAAGGGCTTGATGATTGTAACCTTGAGTTCAATTTTTGCGAACATTCTATCTATGGAAAACAACACCATGTTTCATTTTATTCTAGTCCTTATAAATCTTTTGGTATACTGGATTATGTTCATTCAGATGTGTTTGGTCCAATTAATGTTCCTTCATTATCGAAGTCTAGATACTATGTTTCTTTTATTGATGACTGTTCGAGAAGGGAATTTGTATATTTTCTTAAAAGTAAATCAAAAGTGGTTAGTCTATTTAAAGAATTTAAATCTTTGGTAGAGAATCAGACTTGAAGGAAAATCAAAATTTTGAGGACAGACAATGGTGGTGAATTTTGTTCTGCAGATTTTGAAAGGTATTGAACCGATCATGGAATTAAAAGTCATAAGACAACATCTTATACTCCACAACAAAATGGAGTTGTTGAAAGGATGAACAGGACGCTAATGGAAAAGGCAAGGAGTATGTTGAGTGGTGCTGGTCTGGAGAAGAAGTTATAGGCTAAGGTTGTGGCTACAACATGTTATCTAATAAACAGATCTCCTTGCTTTGCTCTTGTTGATAAAATGCCTTTGGAAGCATGGTCTGGTAAGAAGCCCTCTCTGAGGCATGTCCGTGTGTTTGGTTGTGAGGCATATGTTTATGTGCCAAATGAAAAGAGATCTAAATTCGATAACAAGGCTATCAAATGTATTCTTATCGGCTATGGAGTTGGTGTGAATGAATACAAGCTTTGGAACCCTATTATTGAGAAGGTTTTGTACAACAGAAGCATGATATTTCATGAGCTGAAACCTTCAATAAGTGATCAACAACTTCAAAAAGATCAAGTGACAAGTAGAAGGATGCAATTGAGATTCCCCAAAATCCAAAGAGGGAAGAGTTGCATGGTGTACCTAAGACTAAGGAGAGCTCAAGCAGCTATGGAAGTTCTGATGATGAAGAACAACCTCGGCTTGCAAGAAGATCTACACGAGAAAAAAGGCAACCTAAAAGGTATGGTTTCTCACTGTTAAATTTGAACTGTGCCTATGCTTTAATTACCAACACCGATGAGCCTAGGATTGTAAAAGAAGCAATCAACATGGTTGATTTGAATTCTTGGCTACAAGCCATGAATGAAGAGATGGATTCTTTGAAAAATAATGAAACCTGGAATTTGGTACCACTACCTAAAGGGAAAAATCCTGTTGGTTGTAAGTGGATATTCAAAAATAAAACAGGCCTTGATGGCAGTGTTGAGAAGTATAAGGAAAGGTTGGTTGCAAAGGGATTTTCTCAAATTGAGGGAATTGACTATGGAGATAATTTTTTCCCCCTGTAGCAAAGCTGACATCCGTCAGATTTATGTTATCATTGGCAGTTGTGTATGATTTTGAAATTGAACAGATGGATGTGAAGACAACATTTCTCCATGGTGAGCTCGAAGAAGAAATCTACATGTCCTAGCCTGAGCATTTTGTTGAAAGAGGTAAATAAAATTTGGTTTGTAAGTTAAATAAATCTCTCTATGGTTTAAAGCAATCTCCTAGACTGCGGTACCATAAATTTGACACGTTTGTGTTTTCAATTGGATTTGTGAGATCAAAATATGATCACTGTATTATTATAAATCGGAGAATGATCATGTGCTTGTTATTACCCTGTATGTGGATGATATGTTATTCTTTGGAAATAGCAAGACTATGATTTTTGATCTTAAATCTCAGTTGTCTACAAAGTTCAAAATGAAAGATCTTGGTGCAGCTAGGTACATTCTTGGAATGGAGATAACTAGGGACAGAACAAGCAGAAAACTTTGGGTCAGTCAGAGTAAGTATGTAAAAACTGTTCTGGAGAAGTCTAGCATGGATCATTGCAAGCAACTTGTTGTTCCAATCATGCATGGAACTAAGCTATATATTGAAGACTGTCCAAAGTCTACTACTGAGATGGAGGACATGACCAGTGTGCCTTATGCAAGTGATGTTGGCAGTTTGATGTATGCTATGGTTTGCACAAGACTAGACATTGCCCAAGCAATGGGAGTTCTAAGACGATTTATGGAAAATCCAGAAAGATCACATTGGGATGCTATGAAGAGAGTATTTAGGTATTTGAAGGGGAATTCAGACTATGCTTTTTGCTACCATGGAAGTTTGGTTGCATCATAGAGGACTCTCAACATTCATGGGTATGTTGATTCAGATTGGGCAAGGGACATGGACAGCAGGCGATCCACCAGTGGATACAATTTCATGCTTAATGTTGGAGAAATCAGTTGGATGAGAAAGCGATAGGCTGTAGTTGCTTTATCCATGAAAAAGGTAGATTACATGGTTACAAATCATGCCTATAAAGAAGCTGTTTGGCTGAGGTGTTTATGTTCAGACATTGGATTTAATGTTGGGCAGATTTCAATATGCTATGACAATCAAAGTGCCATTTGTTTGGCAAAGAATCTGACCTTTCATGCCAGGACCAAGCACATTGATGTGCAATATCACTTTGTGAGGGATATGGTTGAAGATGGCAAGATAAATCTAGAAAAGGGTGACACCTTGAAGAATGTTGTAGACGCTTTGATGAAGTCGATTAGCATAGAAAAGTTTAGATGGTGTGCAAAATCGATGGGCCTTGGGGCCTATGACAGACAGTAAGTTTCAAAGTCATGAGGGAGCTAGAAGTGTTCGCCAAGTGGGAGCTTGTTGAGAAATGTGTCTCAACTTCCAGCTTGAATCCCCTATTTTCATGGCTTGGCAAAAATTTGTTGTTTTTGCAATTTACCGCCATACTGTGCCTGGCTCTTTTCCTGCCTTGGTGGTACCATGGTGAAGGCCTTGGCGGTTTACCGCATTACCGCTCATTATCTGTTCGCTGGCCGTGGTGGCCGCGGTTGGAATCTTTTGGTCTACCTTCTTGGTCACCGCCATATTGTGGGAAGTTAAGCAACCAGCCACGGTGATGCCGCCTATAGTGGTCTTGGTGGTAATCGCCATACCAAAGGCAATGGGTCCACTCCCTATGGTGGCTGCGATGAGACTGCCTACGGTTGGGTCTGACGGTTACCACCGCACCACAGACTGTTAAGTGACTGACCGTAGTAAGACCATCAGCGGTCTGGCTGACGGTCACTGCCCTACTGCAGGGTGGCCTCTCGGCCCCCGCAGTAGTGTAGTAAGACCATCAGCGGTCCCACAGACCGGTGACCGCCACACTGCGGTCCTACCTGATGACTGCAACGGTAGCGTGGTGGTGTTTTCAGAGGCGAGGCAGGCAAGCTCAACAAAGTCGTCGATGAGATCGGATGAGCTCCCCACTATACCACAAGATGACTCAAACTTGGTTGCAGTAGAGCGGTTAGAGCTCGGCTAAGCTCAATTGGCTCATTGCCATACCATGAGCAGGTTGAACAAGCTCGATGGTAGAGCGGTAAGGACTTAGAGAGCTCAGATGAGCTTGGGGCTAGTTTGATCGATTTTTGACTCAGAGTCAAAGTATGATAGAGAATGCAAGAAGGACATGTGGCAGGTTGACAACAATTTGATTGGGTAAAGGCCAATGTAGTAAATGGCAGTTAATGCAGACTTGTTCGATAGGGATTGAAATCTAATTATGGAACGACATTGAATGCCTGGGTGGATTGATGATGAAGATATCTATTAGAGCAGATTGATTGCGGGATTGGATGAGTGATTCATGAACCTGATGGTCGATGATTGGTCGATAGAATTGAATGCAACTAATGAATTATTAAGTTAAGTATAGTATTGCATGGAAAAAGGGTTGATTTCAAACTGTATGTTAGAAATAAAATTGTAACAGTGAGATAAAACAAGAGAGTGTTGTTGTGAGCTAATCAAAGAAAACCGAACAATGTATGTAACTGTTTTGTTACTGTAATACAATTGTCTTGACTTTATGTGGTGGGTATTTTACCTGTAAAGGTTTTCCCACGTATATCTTGTGTCAAATGTGAATGCTTAATTTTGTTATCTATTTTTATTGGTTGTATTCTTCTCAAGAAAGTTTATAAAGCTTTTTGAACTTGTTTATGCTCTTCTCATTTGTTGTATTAGTGTTAAGGGAATGTATTCCACATTGTTGGGTCATTAGATCCATCCCATTTTTCCCTTCAAAAACCCTAACTAGAATCATTCACCCAGATTGGCGAATGAGTCCCAATTTACGTCAATTTTGAGATTTTTGTAGTTTCAAATACCCTTTTTCCAAAAACTTGTTCTTGTGCAGAAACTCGAATCTGGGACTGTTTCACCCAGATTGCTGAATGATTCCCAGTAGGCCAGAATTTCAAGATTTACAACATTTTTAGGCTTCGTTCAAGCCTCTACAAGTTTCCAGGTGCACACTTTTGGTTTAAAAAATTTCTATTTTAATTTATATGCATTTATAGGTCATTCATTCAAGTTTGATGCATCACTAGGTTTTGTCATTAGATCTTGCATTTCATTTGTTTTTCCAAGCCCTAGCTTGGTAGTGAACCCCTCATTGGTTTACATTCAACCCCTAGGACAACCCTATTGAAAGATCTCTTTCTCTTTTGCATTGAGATCTCTAGGGTTATCCTTGAGTGGAATAGTTGAAAGTGGGTGTGCTCTATGTCCTAAGCCATATGATAGCACTCTCTCCCCCCCCATTTTCATTAGTTCCAGATATCATAAATTGTAAAATATTCATCGTAAAATATAATGGCTATCAAAGTTTATTGAAGATAATAGTATACAATTTGAAACATCTTATTATATTAAAAAATTCTCTTTGTTATAAAATCATGATGTGCCGACAATTTATGTACAAATAATGACTATACAAAAATCAACATGTAGTGTAGAAAAAAGTAGCCCTTTTCCACACTTAATTTGGGAAATGGATAATTAATGATAAAATGAACCTAATTGTGCCTTATTTAGGGTGTTGTATCTTGTGTATCCTAACAGTTTCACACTAATGTAGGGCTTTATTAATTAATTGGGCTTATTTATGCCTTAATTGGTCCTATTTTGCATCCACAAGCCTTATTAATTTCATCTTTCCATGAATAATCCTGACACTTATCAAATACCTATAAGAGAGGGGGACCAACCACGTTCAAGGCCCTAGGTCATGGAGAGCCAAGAGCAGAAGGATTCCCTAACTTACCTCACTCTAAAGAAATGTTTCAAATGAGGGACGATAATGATGAGGACTATAAGGTCCTTCAGCCACTTTACAAACTTGAAATTCACAACGTGGCTAGGCGAGTCAATTTTTGGGTTCAACACTACACCTCAGGTAGATCTTTGCTTGAGGATAAAAGTGTGGTTCCTCTCAAGTGCATTGGAATCCATATGACCAGATGACCAAAAACATAGTAAGAACCACTAGAAAACAAGATGACGACCTAGCTAGTGATTTCTAAGGGAATAAAACAGAACTATAAAATAAGAGATACAAATTAATATGATAAAGTAGATATATTAAAGCTAATGTGATAAAGATAATCTCACAAAAGAGCTTGTACGCTAGCTAGCTCCAAATGCACGTCCACTTACACAGATGAAGAAGGAAAATTGTTGGGTGTTGTATAGGGGTTTGCCTTAGTTAGACCCTCATTTTGGTGTTTCCCCCTCCACAGACAACCAAGATAGAAACGATAGAAAAATATATGATAAAGGAGAAAAGAAAGTAGAGAACACAATAAACACTACAAAACAATGAAGTGCTACTCAACCAAATCATAAAGGAGAGGAGTGAAAACATTACCACCTCCACCAAGAGCTCACTAATCGATGATGGAGAAAGAGAGCTTGAAGAATCACCACAACCTCAACTATGGTGAAGGGAGGTTTTGAAAAACCTCAAGCCCGTATTGCAATGGCTTGTTCCACACTTTCTCTACGGAGTTGATGGAGTGTTTTCGTTGTTTCTATGAAGTGCTAAAGTGTTGCTTGAAGTGATGGATGTGCAGTGAATGCTTAGAGATTGCCAAAAGAAATTCCCAAGAGACGAGTAGCATGAAGAATGAATGTGAAGGTGAGGTGAGGAGAATAAGGAATTTGCAGGTTTGTTGGTCGAAGAGGGATGTTACAATTCATTCCTAATAGGAAGTGTAACGCCTCTGCCAACTTCAGATGTGAGAATCCATTGGGGACGTAAGTGCGTCATGCAGACGTCTGTATGTCATGTGAGCATCCCTAACAGTTCTTCTTCTACCAATACAAAAAATAAATTCCAAGTGGAACAAAGGAAACTTGCTGATGTGGAATTTCACCTTCGTATTTGGTTTTCTAAGGTGAGGAAGTGTAAAAGGGGAATTTGCGTAAGGGGTGCAAATTCACGCCTATTCAATAAAAAAACATAATTCAATGTTTTGGATCCGTTCCATATCTATTGATTTGGGACTCATACACCACCTTGGATGTATGAGTCCCACCTAGGTTTTGGGACCTGATTTGAAGTTTCACATTAAACAAGACTTGTCTTGGAGTTTGTGTCCCAATTTTGAGCCACTAGGACTCATACACCACCTTAGGCAAATGATTCCCACTCTAATTAGGACCCATTTTGAATTCAATTCTTGGCAGGATTTTATCCTCTTAGATATGATGTTGACTTGTAGCGTCATAATTTTGATAAATTTGGCATAAACAAGTATACAAGGTTATTTCACATAGTTTCATGCTAGAATTTTATAAGCAATCAAGAGAAATTTCACAAGAGTTCACAAGAGCATTCAAGAATATTCAAGATCATTTCAAGAGCATTCAAAGGAATATTTGAAGAATATTCTTGCAACAATTCAAGATCCATCATCATGTCAAAGGCATAATGCATCAAGCATGTTGTTGAGCTAGTGTTGTGATGTAGCATTCAAGATCCACGTTAAGCATTGTTCCACGTTTAATTCAAGATCAAGATCTACATTATTTATGGCCACTTCATGTTAGATTGCATATTTACACTTCAAGACATTATTCAAGGTATCATTGTTCATGTTTCATATTTCATGTTCATATTTCATTGTTTCATCATAAGGTTCAATTACCTAAACAGGGTTTGACCAAGGTAGACCCATATTCCCTAACAATTAAAAAAAATTCCCTCTCTTTGATGTGTGATTTTCAGATTTAGGTTGAAGATCTATTAAAGAGCAAGACTGGAGAAATTTTTCGAAGTTGCATTGTTGTCAAAGTTGCCATCTACATTGCAAGATCATAAAAAGTCATCTACATAGCATAAATCAGTGTTTCAAACTCAAAGATCTGAAGGGAAAGAAGCTACAACATACCACTAGAGGATACCTGAATTTTAGCCAAACCCTAATATGAGGACTAAATTTCCACCTTATGTATGAGTCCTAGTACAACACCTTTTCCATTTTCAAAAGATCCAAATTAATCACTAAGAGATTCCAGTTTTTCCCAAAAAACCCTAGTCTAGGACTAAATTGCCTAGCCTAGCATATGAGTCCCAATGAGCATAAAATAACATATTTTTAGGGTTTCAGAGCTTGTTTTTACCACATATTTCTTCTAGGTACCCCTCTGTTCTTTCTTAGTTTATTGTCCTGATTTTCAGTTTCATTTCCTAGGTTATTTAGTTAGGCTTGCATGATACTTTCATCTCTTTCTTTCTAAGCATTATCTTAGTGGTGAATCCCCTTTTGACTTTAATCACACCCCTAGGGCACCCTATTGCATATATCTTTTCCCAATTCCATACCTTGATTAAGATCTCTAGGGTTTCCTTTAATGAAACTTGAGGGAAATTGGTGGAGGAACCCCAATCCCCCTTTCATTCTCTCCCAAAACATAGAATGATGATTTCCTATGTTTCACAACATAACTAAGAAAATTAATTTTAAAAAATTAACAAGTTCATGAGAACTAGGAAATCAAGAAGAGAACAATGTTGGAACACGTTTGTCATTGCACCAAAGGATTGACCTATTAATGCCCGATACAAATGCTAGAGATAAATGGATCCACGGGATGTGGTTAGTCCATGTCCTGAATCTGAAGGGAGATGTTGATGATTATTCCAAAAATCCCTCCCTTAGCATCACTTGAGGGGATTCAAACCAACGACCCAGCTCTGATACCATTTGTTGGAACACATTTTTTGTTGCACTAAAAGATCGTCCTATTAACGCCCGATACAAATGCTAGAGATAAATGGATCCATTCGAGGTGGTTAGTCCATGTCCTAAATCTAGAGGGAGATGTTGGTGATTAGTCCAACTAAGAAAATATTGCTCAAAGACCTTACTAGAAAAAGTAAACAATAAGCAACTACTCAATAGTTGTGTGCAACCATTTAAAATATAGTTTCAAATGTGCACCATTTACTTTACCACTCAAGCGAATACCATCAAGAGTGTCTAATTAATAGCACTACCATTTGGCATGATATTTTGAATCAAATTGGATCCAACCCACAAGTCCTAAAATTTCCAAGTTTTTATAGAAGTAACTGTCAAATAGTAACTTCCATACTTTCTAGTTTAAATCCATATTGATGTTTTTATATGGTGATCATACTATAGATTTAGGATTTATTTATAAATGAATCATATTCTAAGCACAATATATCTCTTTTATTTGAGTTACTCCGATTTAATCAAGTATTTTTGAAAGTATTAAGTGTCATTCAAACAAGTAATTTAGGCAATGAAAAAATTCCATTGGTGTTACAAACTCCTTCCAATCTTCTAGTTGAAAATAGGTGTATTGAGTCAATCTGTAGGAGGTCACACAATATTCCTAGAATACCATAGGTAATTTCTCAACCAAATATCTATACCTAGCATCAAATAATCTCTAAATGAAATTTCTTTCATTATTTTTAATTCTTCAAGACTTCCATTAGATTGATGATCATATAGGATACATCTATTGGTGTAAATAAGTCATTATCAAATTAGTTAGTTAATCACCTTTCTAGCATTGACCTATTTACACTTAGTTTAAGTTTACTTAATATTTTTCATTCTTTTGTCTCATCTCATAGCATTGAGACATGCGTCCTCATCATTTGAGACACATATTGCATGACACTTCCCACTTTCTCACACACTTGTCAAGTGGGCTCATAAGTGTTCCATCTTTGGAGGGGTATTCATAGATTCAATCCTACCTTCTCACCTTGATGAAGGGGAAAATAATACAACAAAAACCACATTGATTTCTCACATGAAAATATGAATATTATTTATTGGATTGAATACATAATACATTATAAAAATAAAAAGTAAAATAGAAGATGAAATCCTCACATACTACAACACTTTATAGCTTCTTTCCCTTGGTTTTTGGATCCTTATATCCTTTTTATCTTTAAATCCACCTTACAACTTGCTCTCATACCTTCTTTATGACTTACTACTGTACCATCATCACTCCATTACCTTAAAATACTCAAAAAAGATCATAAATAGTCCTTTGGTACCTTCAAGAAAAAAATTAAAATTTGTAACTCCTACCCAAAAATATCCCAACTTTTGAGAATCATAAATTATGATCCAGACACCTATTTTGATCCCTTTTTTAAAACTATAGTGTTGAGAGTGATCTACATGCTTGAAATTTGATTTATCGAATTTTCCTAATTTTGGGGGGCCCAAAATGTCATTTGAAGTGGAAGCCTTAAAACTCAATTTTAAAGAAATTTTCAAGAAATTTTAATATGAAAATCTTTAATAACTTCTCACACAGACTTGATCTTGGCTCAAAACTCACCCATAATGCACAAAATTAAATTTTGGAGCTTTGGGGAAGTTTTAAGTCCCTACGTTCTCATACAAAGCTTACTAAAAATGAAGACCCTACTAAATTTATCTCTTTTTGAAAATTTGAAAGTTCTAAACCACTAGTTAGGACATTTTAAAGGAAATGAGCTTGATGGGTATTTATCATTTACCAAATAGAAATCAAAATAAAATACTTTTCGGTGATGCAAGATTGCGGACTAACACCTTGGATGCTCTTGCATCACACCTCCTCATCCTTAACTATATAGCAAGGTCACTATGTACATTTTTCACACTCTCATTTGCATATGATAGATATCCTATTGTGTTCATATTTTGTTCACTAATGGAATGTTGTTTCATGCTTTCAGATCTCAACCTTCTTTTAGAGTCATGAACACACATTCCTTCTCACATCAAGGTGACTCCTACACATACCCCTATCATCGGAGCATTGTGGAGCCAAATGGACACCACCATCGAGTTTGTAAGGCCCGAGAAACAAAGAATATACTTTTGTTTGGAAAAATTAGATAATTTTCATTTTTTTCAAATTTTTTATCAACTTATACCTTGTTATATGATACAAAATCCATGCAAACCCATATGGATAGTAAAATTTGTATAAATTTGAAAAAAAATAATGGAGGGCCAAAATTGCTCTCTACCTATTTTGGGTCAATATTTGTTTTTAACAGATTTTTTTTTGGCCATTTTGACCTATTTGCAGGAAATTTGTGGCCTTCATTGACTTGTTTGCAAGTTTTTTTCCTCTTTGGTTCATGACATTTTTTTGGTGATCAAAATTGTCTTTGTTTTAAGATCCAAGGTATTCATTTTCCTTATCTATCGATAAACCCTTGCTATGGAATAATCTTTTCTTCTAAAGTCAATGGTGTGGTTTCCATCTGCATTGGGGTTGTATCTACCATTTCACCCTCCTTTGCATATTTGGAGATTTTTTTTTTTCAGAATTTTTGTGATAGAGACTTCACCGTCCAACACAAATCTTGTGCTCCATAAGGAGAAGGAGAAGGTTTTTTTGTTGTGTGGCTTCTCCATAGAATTTGTGCACATTGAATTATGATAGATTATTTGTACATTTAGAGTTTGACTCATCTCTATGCCTTAAATTTACTAAGTGGTGTTCATCGATCCTCCATTCAAAAAAATAACTACGAAGTAAAGGCCTTTACATCCTTGTGTTCTTCCCAAAGGAATATATCGCCAATAGTGACCTCCATTAACGAGTTTTGTTGCAGTCCATACTCACCAGTGACTCCATTATGTATACTTTCCATTTGACTTGAGCAATACTCTTTACCTTCACCAGTATCTCCCCCATTTGCGATCAAATATCTCCTTCAACAGATTAGTGATTATTTAACCACATAGACATTGTTAGTAAAGTGTTTACATTATCTTCTAACCAAGTGTAAATGGTCAACAAAAGGTTGGTTCAATCATTGATACTTTTTGGCATTAAGATGTTTTCTAAATTGTAATTTTATAGATTCTTTTAGACTTCCAAAATTAGTGTAATTTGTGCAATTTTCTACAAGGTATAAATTTCATCTTGTTTGTCAAAAATTGATAAACTATTTTTTGAAATTCAAGATAATTTCGCAAGGATTTTAGATTTGTCATCAAAATTAAGTTTTGGATGGCTGTTTTTCATAAATTGTAAAAATATCTATGAGTTATAAATGGATGATTTGGCTTTCAAACTTAACAAAAGATTGTAAATATTTTCTTGTATCTTTCTTGGGGGATCAACATTAAGATATAATACAATTTTGGGGGGGTTTTGTAAGGCACAATTCAAGTGCCTCAATATGTGTGTATCATGGATCTTAAAATAGATTTGTTAACTCCACATAATTTCAACATATAGAAAGTCAAAGTACAACAACTTATTCAATATAAGGGATTATGGAAAATGGTCAATGGACAAAAAATGCAATTTGCTATGGATTTTGAACAATCTACTTATCAAAGAAAGTTAGATGAGGCAATGAGTATAATAGGTCTTCTTGTTTCCAATAATTTTCAATTTTAAATTGCTAGTTATATAACACCTAAGAAAATGTGGGACAAGTTAAATGATCTCTTTGGTAAAGTTGATGAGTTCAAAATATTACAATTGGATGTTGAATTAACAATATTGTCTCTTGATTCATTCTCTTCTATTGAAGTTTTTTTTATCCAATTTAAGTCTTTGCTTTCTCAACTTAAGGGTTGTTTGTAAAACAAAAATAAACAAAGAGTGTGTGTTCTTGGTTTTTCCAAAGATAAAATGTTCTTACTAGCTCTTTGCTTCTTCCTTATACTCTACAATGGATGCTCTTGGAACAACATTTACAATGCCTTCTTTTGAGTAGTTTTATGATATGCTCACAACAACAAAAATGTAAGTTTATTTATATGGATGTTATCAACTCTTAAAAAATTCAATCACTAGTTGCCCAATCCTCTAAGGGAAATAAACAAACTGAGGATCAAGCTAAGGGATCAAAATCATAAACTCCATTTGATTCAACTCCCTCACCACAAGGGATAAATTCTAAGGAGAAGCCCAAATGTAATTATTGTAAGAAAAAAGGGCATGAATAATATCAATGCTATGAAAGGAAATTAATTACTTGTGGCATCTTATTCCACAAAATTAGTTGCCTACATCTATGACATGTTGGAAAATGTGTTGTTAGTGTGTTGTCATTGATGTCAACTTATGTTACTACCACATGCACTGGTAAGTGCACCAATCTGTGACACAATTTTGATGCCAAATTGCAAAAAAAACCTGTAATAGGCCATATTGCGCTTGCCAAATTTGAAAAGTGCCACATTTGGTGAGCACCAAATTTGGCGCTCTCCAAATGGCTTTACCCTTTGGCGAGCGCCAAATGGCTTGATTTTTGCAATCAGTGAAAAAGTGTGAATTCTCTTTCTTTTTGCAATGAATTTTGGAATGCATTTTTCGAAACTATTTTATTTTCGCTTTCTCTTCCAAGGAAACTATATACATGAAATATGGACATTTACTTTCTTATACTTTAAGTTATATTACATGTATATAGGTAGGATGTTTGAGAGTGGTTTCAGATCTCTAGGAATTATAATGCAAATTCTAGTTTTTGGAAGATCTTAAAAATTTCAGACTTAGTCAAATTTCAGTAATCAGCAATTCAAATTTCAGTAATCAGGAGGTCAAATTTTAGTAGTTAGAAAATTGTATCAACTTTCTCTCTTCTTATCTCTACTCTCTATCTCTCCACTCCCTCTCTCTCTCTCCCCTCTCTCTCTCTCACACCCCTCTATCTCCTCCCTACATCTACCTCCCCCCTCCCCTCTCTCTCTCTCTTTACCACCTCTCCCTCCATCACTTTGTATCTCACTTATGTCTCCCTCCCTACCTCTTTCCCTCTCTACTCTCTATCTCTCCTCTCCCTCCCTCTTCCTACATCTCTCTCTCACTCTTTATCCCTCTCTTCCCCCACTTTCTCTCTAACTCTCTCCTCTCTATCTCATAATTCTCTCTCCCTCCCTCTCACTCTCCCCTCTCTATCTCACCACTCTATCTATATCTCTCTCTCACACACACAAACCTCTATCTCCCTCGCTAACACTCCCTCCCTCCATCCTTCCCTCTCTACTTCTCTTTATCTCTCCTCTCCCTCCCTCGCTCGACCTCACCCTCCCTCCACTTATTTTTGTCTCTCCTCCCAATCTCTCTCACTATTGTCCCTCTCTCCCTCCCCCTCTTTCTCTCTCAATTGATCTTTTTCTCTATCTCACCATTATCTCTCTCTCTCTCTCACACACACACCTCTATCTCCCTACCTATCCCTCCCCTTTGTACTCTTTATCTCTCCTCTCACTTTCCCTCTCTATACATACCTCTTCCTCCATCACTCTCTCTCTCCATCCCTCTCTATCTCATGTATGCCTCCTTCCCTACCTCTTTCCCTCTCTACTCTCTATCTCTCCTCTCCCTTCCTCTACCTACCTCTCTCTTTGTCTCTCCATCCCTCTCTTTCTCTCTCACTCTCTCCTCTCTATCTCACCATTATCTCTATCTCCACCTATCACCCCCTCCTCTCTAAATCACCATTCCCTCTCTCCCAGTTTCCCTCCTTCCCTCTCACTCCCTCCTCTCTAAATCACCATTCTCTCTCTATCCCACTTTCCCTCATTCCCTCTCTATGTCTCACTTATCCCTTTCTACCTCTCCCTCCCTCCAACCTCCCTCTCTCTCTTTATCTCTATTTCTCATTCTCTCCTTACCTCTCTACTCTCTATCTCACCACTCTCTCCATCTCACTCTCCCTCCTTCCCTCTCTCCCTCCTATCCATCCCTCTCTCCTTCCCTCTCTACCTACCTCTCACTCTGCTACCTACCACTCTCTCCCTCAACCATATTTCTCTCTTACTCTCTCCTTCCCTCTCTACTCTATATCTCTCCCCCCTTCCCTCTCTAATCTATTTCTCTCTCTCCCCCTTCCTCTGTCCCCTCATTTTTTCTCCTCTAACTCTCTCTCCCTCTCACACACGCTCACCTCTATCTCCTCCTTTCCTCTCCCACCATCCCTCCACTCTCCACTTCTTGCTATCTATCATCTCTCTCTACATCTCCTTCCCTCTATATTTATATTTATCTCCCCTCTCCCTCTCTTTACCCACTTTTCCCTCCATCACTTTATATCTCAATCATGTCTCCTCTCTCTCTCTCTCTCTCTCTCTCACACACACACACACACACACACACACACACCTATATCTCATACCTACTTGCCCCTCCCTCCCCTCTCTAATTCTCTCTATCTCTCCTCTCTCTACATCTCATACCCTCTCTACCTATATTTATCTCCCCTATCCCTTTTTTTACCTACCTCTCCCTTCATCACTTTGTATCACCTATGTTCCCCTACCTACCTAGGGTTGAGGTATTAAGGGCCAAGGGTTTATAATTGAAGGTTGAGGGTTTAATTTATAGGGTAGAGGGTAGAGGGTTTAAGGGTTGAGGATCGAGGGATTATGGTATAGATTTTACTTGGGTTTAAGGGTTTAAGGGTTGATGGTAGAGGGTATTGGGTTTAGGGTAGAGGGTATTGAGGTGAGGGTTGAGTGTTTAAGGTTTTAAGGGTTGAGGGCATAGGTTTGAGGGATTAGGGTAGAGAGGGAGGGAAGGATGGAGGGAGAGATGGAGGGAGAAGTGAGATAGAGAGGAGAGAATAGGAGAAAGGGATAGAGATATATGAGGGTTGAGGATCTAATGTATAGGATAGAGGGTTGAGAATTGAGGGTATAGGATTGATAGTTTAGGATATTGGGTTGAGGGAAGAGGGTAGAGGGTAGAGGATAGAGGGTAGAGGGTTGAGGGTAGAGGGTAGAGGGTAGAAGGTTTAAGGGTTTAGGGTTGAGGGTAGAGGGTTTAGGGTATAGGTTTAAGGGTATATGGTTGAAGGATTAGCATTGAGGGTCTAATGTATAAGGTAGAGGGTATAAGGGTTCAGGGTTTAGGGTTTAAGGGTTGAGGATTAAGGGTTTAAGGGTTCAGGGTTGAGGATTGAGGGTTAAGGGTTTAATGGTTTATGGTTTAAGGGTTGAGGGTCAAGAGTTTAAGGATGAGGGTATATGGTTGAGGGTATAAGGTTGATGGATTAGGGTTCAAGGTCCAACATATAGGGTACAAGGTATAGGGGTTGAGGTTTTAGGGTTAAGGGTTTAGGATTGAAGGTAGAGGGTTGAGGGATGAGGGTTTAAGGGTTAAAGGTTAAGGGTTGAGGGATTAGGGTAGAGATTTTAATTGGGTTTAAGGGTTTAAGGGTTGAGGGATTAGGGTTGAGGGTATTGGGTTGAGGGTAGAGGGTAGAGGGTTTAGAGGTTTAGGATTTAAGGGTTGAGGGTTGAAGGTTTAGGGTATAGGGTTGAGTGTTCAAGGTTTTAAGGGTTGAGGGATTAGGGAAGAGAAGGTGGGATGGAGGGAGGGAGATATGGAGGGAGAGTCTTGAGAGAGAGAGGGATGAAGTAGGAGAGAGATAGAGGTTAGATGGTTAAGGGTAGAGGGTAGAGGGTTTAAGGGTTTAGGGTTAAGGGTTAAGGTTTTATGGTTTAGGGGAGAGGGGAGAGAGATAGAGGGAGTGAGTAAGTGAGTGAGTGAGAGAGAGACCTAAGAGAGGGAGAGGGGGTAGGAGGGACAGTCTTGAGAGAGAGAGAGAGTGAGGGAGGGAGTGGGAGAGAGATAGAGGGTAGAGGGTTAAGGGTAGATGGTTAAGGGTAGAGGGGAGAGACATAGAAGGAGTGAGTGAGTGAGTGAGAGAGACTTGAGGGAGGGAGAGGGGGTAGTAGGGAGATAATTAAGAGAGAGAGAGGGAGAGGGAGTGGGAGAGAGATAGAGGGTAGAGGGTAGAGGGTTTTAAGTATTTAGGGTTTAGGGTTAAGGGTAGAGAGAGATAGAGAGAGAGGTAGAGAGGGAAAGAAGGTAGAGATATTGAGAGAGAGGGGGAAAGGAGGGAGAGAGAAATATGTATAGAGGGACAAATAGGTAGACCCTTAAACCCTAATCCCTCAACCCCCATACCCTCTTAATCCCTCAACCCTCAACCCTTAAACCCTAATCCCTCAACCCCCATACCCTCTTAATCCCTCAACCCTAATCCCTCGACCCCCATACCCTCTTAATCCTTCAACCCTTCAACCCTAATCCCTCGACCCCTATACCCTCTTAATCCCTCATACTTTTAGGTTTCCATAAGGAGTATTCAGATTTTTAGGTCCTAGTGCAGTTGTAGGCACATTCAGCAACATATGACAGTGAGCATGCCTATGAATGTTTTGTTGAATTTGGGTACACTTTGTATGCTGAAGATGACAAAGATTTTTCATATGATAGTAAGAATAATGAAATGCAGACTGATGATATGAATATGAATCAGATTGAATACAATGATTTCCTGAAGGTTTTCAATGATAGTGCATATTACAGGGTAGGTGGAGTGGATAGTTTCAAAAGAAATATGATGAGCTCTATTCAGAACAAAGTTTATGATAGAGGAAAGTGTAGGTTTTTTCTTTTTGAGGTGGCCTGGGGCCATCCCTAATGGTTTAATTTTTTAAACCATAGTAGGTACAAAGGATTAAGGATTGTCAGTGCATGGAAAATTCTTAGCAATGCCTCTTTAAAAAATTATCTTCCATGCACAGTAATTTAGGGTTTTCCACTTCTCCATTTGCTCCATTTTCATATTATTCATCTGTTCATTCCCTCCATCTATCATCACCTTCATTTTTCATGGCTTTGCTTGGTCTGCTCTACCAAATATACTCTAGATTCTTGTAGTGGTTTGAAAAATCACTCATCCCCAATATGAGCCATTGTTAGAGATAGAGGGAGTGAGTGAGTGAGAGAGAGACTTGAGAGAGGGAGAGGGGATAGGATAGAGAGTCTTGAGAGAGAGAAGGAGTGAATTCAGAGAGAGGGAGAGACACAAAGTGGGAGAGAGATAGAGGGAGTGAGAGAGAGAGGGAGTGGGAGAGAGAGGGGGAGGGAGAAATTTAAGAGAGAGAGGCTGGGAGGGAGACACTTGAGAGAAGGAGAGGGAGTCAAAGTGGGAGAGAGGGGGTGGGAAGGAGAGACCTAAGAAAGTAGGGTGAGAGGTAAGTGAGGCCTGATAAAGAGGGATTGTGATATAAGTGAGGCCTAATCCCTCAACCCCCATACCCTCCTAATCCATCAACCCTCAACCGTCAACCCTTAAACCCTAATCCATCAACCCCCATACCCTCTTAATCCCTCAACCCTTAACCCCCATACCCTCCTAATCCATCAACCCTCAACCCTCAACCCTTAAACCCTAATCCATCAACCCCCATACCCTCTTAATCCCTCAACCCTCAACCCTTAACCCTTAAACCCTAATCACTCAACCCCCATACCATCCTAATCCCTCACCCCTCACCCCTCAACCCTTAAACCCTAATCCCTCAACCCCCATATCCTCTTAATCCCTCAACCCTCAACCCTTAACCCCTAATCCCTCAACCCCTATACCCTCTTAATCCCTCAACCCTCAACCCTCAACCCTTAAACCCTAATCCATCAACCCCCATACCTTCTTAATCCCTCAACCCTCAACCCTTAAACCCTAATCCCTCAACCCTTAAACCCTAATCCCTCAACCCCCCCTCTTAATCCCTCCCCTCAATCCTCAACCCTTAAACCCTAATCCCTCAATCCCTATACCCTCTTAATCCCTCAACCCTCAACCCTCAACCCTCAACCCTCAACCCTCAACCCTCAATCCATAAACCCGTAAACCCTAGTCCATCAACCCCCATACCCTCTTAATCCCTCAACCCTCAACCCTTAACCCTTAAACCCTAATCCCTCAACCCCCCATACCCTCCTAATACCTCAACCATCAACCCTCAACCCCCATAGCCTCTTAATCCCTCAATTCTCAACCCTTAACCCCTAATCCCTCAACCCTCAACCCTCAACCCTCAACCCTTAAAACCTAATCCCTCAACCCCCATACCCTCTTAATCCCTCAACCCTCAACCATTAAACCCTAATACCTCAACCCTTCAACCCTAATCCCTTGACCCCTATACCCTCTTAATACCTCAAACCTCAACCCTTAACCCTTAAACCCTAATCTATAGAGAGAGAGAGAGAGAGTCAGAGAGATGGAGGGAGAGGGGGTGGGAGGGAGACACATGAGAGAGAAGGAGAGGGAGACAAAGTGGGAGAGAGGGGGTGGGAAGGAGATACCTAAGAGAGTAGGAGAGAGAGGGAATGAGAGATAGAGGGATGGGAGAGATACAAGGAGTGAGAGAGAGAGAGACTTGAGAGATAGAGAGGGGGTGGGAGGGAGAGGGAGTACTCAGGGGAGAGGGAGTACTCAAGATAAAGGGATTTGAGAGAGATGGAGGGGGTGGGGGGGAGATACATGAGATAGAGAGGAGAGAGAGAGAGAGAGAGAGAGAGAGAGAGAGGGAAATAAGGTAGAGATATTGAGAGAGAGGAGGCAAGGAGGGAGAGAGAAATAGGTATAGAGGGACAAATAGGTAGAGATAATTAGATATGAAAACAAATATAGAGGGAGAGGTAGGGATGGAGAGAGAGGTGAGAAAAAATAAAGAGAAGTCTAGGTAGATAGAGCTGGGAGGAGATAAAGAGAAGTATAGGGTAGAGTGTTTAAGGGTTTAAGGGCTAAGGGTTTAGGGTTTAGAGTAAAGGGTAAAGGAGAGAGAGATATAGGGAGTTAGTGAGAGAGAGGGAGAGGGAGGGTAGAGGGTAGAGGGTAGAGGGTAGAGGGTTAAGGGTTAAGGGTAGAGGGTAGAGGGGAGAGAGATAGAAGGAGTGAATGAGTGAGAGAGAGACCTAAAAGAGGGAGAAGAAGTAGGAGGGAGAAACTTGAGACAAAGAGAGAGGGAGGGAGGGAATTGGAGATAGATAGAGGGTAAAGGGTAGAGGGTAGAGGTTTTAATGGTTAAGGGTTAAGGATGGAGGGGAGATAGATAGAGAGAGTGAGTGAGAGAGAGAGACTGGAGAGAGGGAGAGGGGGTAGGAGGGAGAGAGAGGGGAAGGGAGTTGGAGAGAGATAGAGGGTAGAGGGTAGAGGGTAGAGTTTTTAAGGGTTAAGGGTTAAGGGTTTAGGGTTAAGGGTATAGTGGAGAGAGATACAGGGAGAGAGAGAGAGATGGAGGGAGTGGGAGAGAGATAGAGGGTAGAGGGTAGAGGGTAGAGGGTAGAGGGTGTTGGGTCTAAAAAATGCAGGTTCTAACCAGAAGAGTTTTCCAAGCTCTTACTACACTTTTGGTCAACGTACAAGGCCAATTGATGCAATTGTACCTTCTTCTCTTTAGGTTCTACTAGACCAAGGTGGGTGAACCTAATGAATGATGTAGATTGAAATGTGTTTCCTGATAAAACAATCTACTCACAATGGAAAAGGTAGTGGATAGATGAAAATCACTACAACTACTCCTATTCCTATTGCACAAATGAAAGGATTTGAATAAATTATATCTTCTGGGAGATGACAGATCAATGCCTTCTATCTATTGGGAAATGGAGTCAAAAATAGAAAATGACATGTGTTTTCCTTCTCTGGCTTAATTTCAAGTTGTTAGGCACTATATAAAATAAAATCCTATGACTAGCATATGACTTCATTAATTTATGGCTTGCATAAATAGTGCTGGAATGTTTTCTTATCAGGTTCTACTTCAACAATCCAAAAGAAATATTAAATCACTGTGACTTGTTTAAAAGGATTTTAATTCTGACTTGCAGACACCAATCAATCAAATCATACAGATTGAAATTTGCACTGTGATAAATAAAACATATATTTGATAAATTGATTTAAATGATTTAAAACTTCAAGTTGGAGACAACCCACATAAGAAATATAAATTATTATATCACCACAACTGAAAACAGAAAAAGTTTCACCAATTTAAAACATCTTCTCCATTGCATTATTTCAGGAAAGGCCCTATCCATTTCACATTTTTTCCTAGAAAATCTCTCTCCTTTTCTAACCTCTAAACCCCCTACTTCAACTGATTTTCAAATTATTTATACAATACATGCCAAGGGTCATGACCCTTCATATTACAATTACATCCATTAACAATTTCATGTTTATGGCCGTTTGTATTCTTTAGCAGAAATTAAAATATTTAATTGCACTGCCTTATCGGAAAATTAAATATTTTAACTATATTTGCTTTTGATTTTGCTTTAAGTACTTTTCCCGCTCGATCTTCACTCCTTACCATGCTACTGCGGCTTTTATTTCCACTTCCCATGGTATCACGGTCATTGACTTTGATTGTATCCGCTCCCATCTACTGCATTACCGCAAGCACCTTGATGACGGCCAACGCTACTACAGTATCCATTTTGTTGTCTTCGTTAACTGCTTATTGCGTTACCATAGTCCTCTTTGGAGCCCCCCGCGGTATCGCGGTGAATGTCTTTTACACTTCCTCAGCCGTGCCTTAACCATCAACTAACCACTGCCTATTTTCCATGGCCACCGCGGTGAACATTATCTGCCAGCTCCTTAGCCGCTTCACCAATGACTGATGGTTTACCATGCTATCGCAGTCAATGAATTGACAGTGCGCGGTAGCGCGGTAAACACTTCATGCTGGCTCCATTGACCACTACCCAACCACCGCGCTACCGCGGACAGTACAATGTCCCCCCACGGTATAGAGGTAAGGATTAAAATGATGATTTTTTTTATTTTTTAGGAGCGGTAATGGTATAAAGTGAATAATGAAATGGACGGGGATTAAAATAAACTAGTTTTATGAAAAAGTAGGGAAATATTAGATTCAAATGAGAATAAATCCTTAGGAATTTTATGAAAATTTGTGGGAAAACCTTAGGGTTTTAGATGGAAATTTTAGGTTCTAACAGAGGGTAGAGGGTTAAGGGTAGAAGGGAGAGAGATAGAGAGTAGAGGGTATAGGGTAGAGGGTTAAGGGTAGAAGGGAGAGAGATAAAAGGATTGAGTGAGAGAGAGACCTATTAGAGGGAGAGGGGGTAGGAGGGACAAACTTGATAGAGAGAGAGAGAGAGGGAGGGAGGGAGTGGGAGACAGATAGAGGGTTAAGGGTATATTATACAGGTTTTTAGGGTTTCAGATTTAAGGGTTTAGGGTTTAGGGTTAAGGGTAGAGGGGAGAGAGATTGAGGGAGTGAGTGAGTGAGTGAGTGAGAGACCTAAGAGAGAGAGAGGGGGTAGGAGGGAGAGTCTTGAGAGAGAGAGGGGGATAAGGGGTAGGAGGGAGAGACTTGAGAGAGAGAGGGTAGAGGGTTTAAGGTTTTAGGGTTTAAGGGTTGAGGGTATAGGGTTGAGGGACTAGGGAAGAGAAGGTGGGATGTATGGAGGGAGAGATGGAGGGAGAGACTGAGATAGAGATAAGGAGAGAAGAGGAGGGAGGGACAAAGATAGATGGATTGAGTGTGAGAGAGAGAGACCTGAGAGAGGGAGAGGGGGTAGGATGGAGAGACTTGAAAGAGAGAGAGGAAGGGAGTGGGAGAGAGACAAAGGGAGGGAGGGTTAAGGGTAGAGGGTAGAGGGTTTAATGGTTTAGGGTTTAAGGGTTAAGGGTTTAGGGTAGAGGGTAGAGGGGAGAGAGATAGAGGGGGTTATTGAGTGTGTGAGAAAGAGAGAAGTAGAGGGTAGATTTAAGGGTAGAGGATAGAGTGTTTAAGGGTTTAAGAGCTAAGGGTTTAGGGTTTAGAGTTAAGGGTAAAGGAGATAGATATATAGGGAGTTAGTGAGAGAGAGAGAGAGGGAGGGAGTGGAAAAGCGATAGAGGGTAGAGGGTAGAGGGTAGAGGGTTAAGGGTAGAGGGGAGAGAGATAGAAGGAGTGAATGAGTGAGAGAGAGAACTAAAAGAGGGAGAGGAAGTAGGAGGGAGAGACTTGAGAGAGAGAGAGGGAGGGAGGGAATTGGAGATAGACAGAGGGTAAAGGGTATAGGGTTTAATGGTTAAGGATTAAGGATGGAGGGGAGATATATAGAGAGAGTGAGAGAGAGAGAGAGACTTGAGAGAGGGAGAGGGGGTAGGAGGGAGAGAGAGGGGAAGGGAGTTGGAGAGAGATAGAGGGTAGATTTTTTAAGGGTTTAGGGTTTAAGGGTTTAGGGTTAAGGGTTTAGGGTTAAGGGTATAATGGAGAGAGATAGAGGGAGAGAGATGCCTAAGAGAGAGATAGGGGGTACGAGGGAGAGTCTTGAGAGAGAGAGGGGGATAAGGGAGAGTCTATATATCTCCCCTCCCTCTCTCTCTCTCTCAAGTCTCTCCGTCCTACTCCCTCTCCCTCTCTCAATTCTCTCTCTCTCTCTCATTCTATCTCTATCCCTCTACCCTTAACCCTAAACCATTAACCCTTAAACATTGAACCCTCCACCCTTAACCATCCCACCCTCTTTCTCTCTCCCAAGTCTCTCTCTCCTACTACCTCTCCCTCTCTTAGGTCTCTCTCACTCACTCATTCACTCCCTCTATCTTTCTCCCCTCTACCCTTAACCCTTAAAACCTAAACCATTAAACCCTTTTACCCTCTACCCTTAACCATGCCTCCCTATATCTCTCTCCCACTCCCTCCCTCTCACCCTAATCCATCAACCCTTATACCCTCTTAATCCCTCAACCCTTAACCCTTAAAACCTAATCCATAGAAACAAAGAGAGAGAGTGAGACAGAGGGAGGGAGAGGGGGTGGGAGGGAGAAACCTAAGAGAGAGGGAGACACCCGAGAGCGAAGGAGAGGGAGACAAAGTGGGAGAGAGGGGGTGGGAAGGAGATACCTAAGAGATTAGGAGAGACACTTGAGAGAGGGAGAGGGGGTAGGATGGAGAGACTTGAAAGAGAGAGAGAGGGAGGGAGTGGGAGAGAGACAGAGGGAGGGAGGGTTAAGGGTAGAGGGTAGAGGGTTTAATGGTTTAGGGTTTAAGAGTTAAGGGTTTAGGGTAGAGGGGAGAGAGATAGAGGGAGTGAGTGAGTGTGTGAGAAAGAGAGACTTGAGAGAGGGAGAGGGGGAGAGGGGGTAGGAGGGAGAGTCTTGAGAGAGAGAGGGAGGGAGTGGGAAGAGATAGAGGGTAGAGGGTAGAGGGTTTAGGGTTTAG
>CM021103.1:485382692-485512045 GCA_007115665.2 Sequoiadendron giganteum
GAGTGAGTGAGTGAGTGAGTGAGTGATTGAGAGAGAGAGACTTGAGATAGGGAGAGCGGGCAGGAGGGAGAGATGTGAGATAGAGAGAGAGAGAGAAAGTGAGAGAGGGAGTGGGAGAGAGATAGAGGGTAGAGGGTTTATGGTAGAGGGTAGAGGGTTTTAAGGGTTAAGGGTAGAGGGGAGAACAATAAAGAGACTTGAGAGACGGAGAGAGGGTGGGTGAGAGTGAGAGAGATGAGGGAATGATATATATGTAGGTAGAGAGAGTTGAGATAGAGATAGAGTAGAGAGGTAAGGAGAGAGGGGAAGGGAGGGAGAAGTTAGAGAGAGAATAAGGAAGGTGGATATAGATTGAGAGAGGGAAGGATGGAGAGAGGGAGAGAGAGAATGAGGTATAGAGGGATAGGTAGGTGGAGAGAAGTAGAGAGGTAAGGAGAGTTGGAGGGAGAGGTAGGGATGGAGAGAGAGAGAGAGGTAGGTAGAGAGAGTAAAGGGAGATATAGAGAAGTGGAGAGGGAAGGAGAGACTGATGGAGAGGTAGGGATCGAGGGAGAGATAAGGGTTTAGAGAGAGGTGAGAGTGAAATAGAGAGAGAGAGGTAGGTAAGGAGAGGGAGGGGAGATAAAGGGAAGTAGAGAATGGAGGAGAGAGGGAAGAAGAGGTAGGGAGGGAGAGATAGGTGAGATAGAGAGAGAGGAGGGAGGGATGGATATTTAAGGAGAGAGAGGTGAGATAGAGAGAAAGAAAATAAAGAGGGAAGGGGGAGAGATAGAGGTGATAGAGAGAAGTAGATGCGTAATGAGAAAGGTAGATAGATTAAGAGAGGGAAAGAGAGAGGGAGAGAAAATGAGGTATATAGGGGTAGGCTAGACAGAGAGATGTAGAGTGAATTTTGGTGGAAGAGAGAGGAGGGAGGGATAGGTAAAGATGGATAGTTGAGATAGATAGAAGGAGAGAGATATAGGTAGAGAGAGGGAAAAGAGATATAGAAAGAGGGGGAGGGAGAGAGGAGAGATAGAAAGAGGGGGAGAGAGGAAGAGATAGAGAGAGTAGAGAGGGAGGAGAGAGGTGATAGAGAGAGAATTAGAGAGGAAAAGAAGGTGGAGATATTGAGAGAGAGGAGGCAAGGAGGGATAGAGAAACAGGTATAGAGGGACAACTAGGTAGAGAGAAGTAGATATGAAAGGAGAGATATAGGGAGAGGTAGGGATGGAGAGAGAGGTGAGACAAAAATAGAGAGAGGTCTAGGTAGATAGAGGGAGGAGGAGATAAAGAGAAAAATAGAGGGAAGGAGAGAGGGAGGAAGAGGTAGGGATGAGAGAGAGAGGTGAGAGAGATAAGAGAGAGGAGGGAGGAATAGGTAGGGAGAGAGGGGTGAGATAGAGAGAAAGAGAGTAGAGAGGGAAGGGGAAAGAGAGAAGTGAGATAGGTGATAGAGATGTGTGATGGAGCTTAAAATTAGAGAGAAAAGGAGGAAGGTGGAGAGATTGAGATGGAAGGAGGGGGGAGAGAGATAGATGTATAAAGGGATAGGTTAGATAGAGAGAAGTAGAGAGCAAAGGTGGGTGAAAGGAAGAGAGAGGGAGAGAGAGAGGGGGGGAGAAAGAGAGGTGAGATAAAGAGAAGTAGAAAGGGAAGGACAATGAGAGAGGGAGATAGAGAAAATTAGAGTTGGAGGGAGGGAAGGAGAGAGAAGTGAGATAGAGAGAACTAGAGAGGGAAGGAGAGAGAGAATGACAAGATAGAGAGTAGAGAGGGGAGGAGAGAACGAGTGAATCAAAGAGAGAGAGAAAGAGAGGAGAGGGAGGGATAGGTAGGTATAGAGAGTAGAGAGAGATATATAGAGATTAAAGGAGAGGGATGAGAGATAGAAAAATGTAGAGAGGGAGATAGATATTGGAGAGGGAAGGAGAGAGAAATGGACATGTAGAGACATAGTTCTTGAGCTCAAGGAAGATATTGTTAGATAAATGGATGGAGATAGTGTGAGATAAAGAGGTCTAGAGAATAGGAGATGAAAATGAGTGAAATAGAGAGAGAAAAATGAAATTTGACCTCCTAAGTACTAAAATTTGACCTCTTGATTACTAAAATTTGACATGCTAATTACTGAAATTTGACTAAGTCTGAAATTTTTAAGATCTTCCAAAAACTAGAATTTGCATTATAACTCTTAGAGATCTGAAACCACTCTCAAACATCCTACCTATATATACATGAAATATAACTTAAAGTATAAGAAAGTAAATGTACATATGTAAATGTCAACTTATACTTAAATATTTATTTCATGTATATAGTTTCCCTAACAGAGAAAACATAAATCTAGTTCTGTGCAAAGCAGGCCATTTGACGCTCGCCAAATGACTCATCACATTTGGCGCACGCCAAAAGGCTTACTTTAAACGTGTTAATTAACATGATTTGCTAAATTTTCTCATATTTTCGACCGTGCTCCCCATCTCATTTGCACGTCTTTCAATGCAAGTTTATAGAAAAAACCATGATAGCGTTAACCTCTATCTCATCTATCTAAATATATAATTATTTTTTCATTTTGATTTAGTTAAGGTTTTGATCCATAGCTTTTATTGTAAATGCCTTCGTTTTTGGTCAAAAACCAACATGTGCTAGGTTTATGATAGACACATTCATCAGAATGTGAAACTAATTACGTTTTTTGAAACTAGACTCCATTCTACACATGATGAAAAAAATAAATCAATTTTCGATTAGTTTGCAAAAAAATTGGGGGGGAGCACGCTCAAATTTCAGCTTTTCAGGATGTGTCCACTTTGAAAATTCATAAAATATTATATATTCATTAAAAAAATTATCCTAAAGAAGGAGGATAAACTACATGGTGTTAGCTAATTTCTCACCGTTGGGATTTTTGAAATTCTAAAAAAAAGCTACCTAAAAAAGGGGGAGCCCTCAGACGCTATGCTATTTTTTTTGATAAAAACAAGACTTGTTTTGGGCCCCCCTTTTTTGAGACCCTTAATCTTCATTAATTTCAAAAAACAATAGTAGTTTAGAAACTAGACTCGGAGCACTTCAACTTTTGTTTTTGCCACATCTTGAAATTTTGAGTGTAACTATCTTCATTTTCTCGTACAAATCAGATTTTCCTGATTTAAAAAAAAAAATGGCGTCTTAAGAGCCAAAATTACTGGTGGTGAATTTCCCTTGAGGTGAATTGCAAGTATGAAAGAATGTAATTATGTTTACACATTTTATCATTCATTATAATCAAGACACCAATAATATATCTTAAGACATTACTTGAACTGTGGTGATTAAGAAGTTTCACTCCACATTATTGAGAGTTTATAGAGCTTGATCATGTTAAAGAACTAAACTCCAAATTGCTGAACTAACCTATTAATTCCCTCTCAATTAAAACAAAAAAAACATATCTTTAAGACAACCCCACAATGTATGTTTTCATATCATGACAACCACATTGACATCGTGGTTATGAAATTTGATTGAAGCCCTGATCAACTTTCAAATCAATTAGGGTTTCACACCAAAAAGATACGGTATTGAATAGTCACCTGTTGTATAAGCGGCATCAGGTCTGACATATAAAGTCGTCTCGGAGAATCTCTCATTTTCACCATTATCATGTAGTCTACAGTCTTCTTTTTAAGACTGAGACTAACTTGCTTTTTATTTATTTATCTGTAAGTCGTGAACATCAAATTTTCCGACATCTTAAAATATCAAAGGCAGAAGAAGTGAAAACTCAAGGAAACGCCAAAAAGAAAATTCAAAAGCAACAGGTATGTTTTTTTTGACGTCTATTACATAAAGTTAGAATTTCAGGCATCCTATAATAAGTGAAAAAAATCTTGTCCAATGTTGTAGTGGTGGTTAAGAAATGTAAGAATGTAGGGCAAGTAAAAGTTATTCGTGCCAATGGAAAGAAATTTATTCACTTAGAGACAATTGGTTTTGGGGTTAGGAAAGAATTAGGATGAAAACACTGTCTGCAGCTGTAAACAGCTAGCACACTTTAGTCAAATGGGGTTTACATTTTTTCTGCAAATAGGTAATGGTGCAACATAGAATTGAATCATAGCAATTCAACAATTTGTTATCTATGATGTAGAAATGGAAAGAAAAAGCCTCCTTTTGTAAAGAGATTTGAAAAACTTGTCTTCATCTTTTGTTTTGGGTTAACAAAGGTTTATTAATTAATTTTAGAAAAATAGAGAAATTACTTGAAGGTTTTTGGATTTGATTGTGTGAATATTTTTTGTATCAACGTTTCGGATCACAGAATAGCTCTCATTTACATTCTGATGATGGATCACAGAGTAGCTCTCTTTCTCATCCTGATGATGGATCACAAAGTGTGATCCGAAATGTTGATACAAAAAATATTCACATAATCAAATACAGAAACCTTCAGGCAATTATCATTATGGATTGTGGAAAGCTGTTATCGTTAATTAAAATAGAGAATGAATATTTAATTAATATTACACTTTTTTATATTCTTCTATTCTCATAGTCCAGTTGGTGGGTTGTGGTGGGATTTTTACTCCTGTTCAGTCTATAGATTTTGTGTAGCATATGTTATCTTCGATTAGACATTCTCCTTCATCATATAACGTGATTTTGGTTGAGGCATCGCTTGAGGATTCTCTCATCTCTTGTCTTAATGTCCCTTGAACAATTGTTCAAAAAAAAAAAGAGAGGTTTTCCTAAATCTTTATCTGAATCCTATCCTAGATTAAGGGGATGTGAATTGCAAAGAAGGGGTCAAATATAGTATAAATTGCATAGGTTATTTTTCAATGGTGATTTGACTACAGCTATGTTGTAGAATGGCTTTTTTGATAACTGTCGCATTGTTCTTGTTGTTCTTGTGTATGGTTTTCTATATGATTGCTAACTGATTTGTGTTGATCAACTGACTGTAAATAAGTTTTAGAAACACATTAAAACTTATTTTCCCTTTAGTCAAAAACATCACCACTTTTTATGATTATGACTCAAAAAATTTAACCCAATTTCATTTTAACACATAACCATTTTTGTCTGATGGTAACATTAGTCTATTTTGAAAAGTAATGGTGAATATATTATATGATAGCAATTCTCTTGGCTGTAGTAAAAGAGTGACTTTTAAAAGGGTGGGGAGTGAGTTTCTATCTTATTCCACAATCTAATGGCCATTATGTAGGCTAAAACACACTGGGAAACAATTTCATTATTTGCAGAAGTACATACAGTGACTGTCAGATGGAGTAAGCTACTCTTTTATAGATTGCTACTTACAGTACTCGTTTTAGTAAATCATACCGAAAGAAAATTTCAAAACCTAAATTGAAAGCTCTATTTTCTACAACATGCTTAAATGGATAAGAATTTCTCTACTACTGCTTCTGTTTTCCAAATTCATACACTCCTGGCAAGCATGGCTTCGTACATTTTGAAAGAATCTTGCTGCTGCAGCTGCATTTGACGCCGAAAGCTTTTGATAAACTCGTCTGCCACATTGTCAATCCCACCACCCACAGCATTACTTTCATCTGTCTTCATGGTGGACGGTAGGTTGTCTTTACAGTCAGAAATTGCTGCATTAAGCCTTGTAATCTCCATCTCCAGATCTTTGGGAACATGTTGACAATGTACAGTTATCAAACCTTCTTTTTTGGATTTTACCAAATCTAATCCACCTTCTGATCTGAAAACAGAGTGCATTTTACGAGACAGAGCTGAGAATATAGCTTTGTTCTTCACAGCATGAGACTTCTTTTTCAGCATTTCACTGATAACTGTCCAAACTTGCTTCACAAAAACTGTAGCCTCCATCTTCATTCTATAAATCTTCTGTATAGACAGATTTTTTTGTTGAAAACAGGGGTTTCTGCTTAAGCTCTTCTTTCCTGCATTTTTTCTGGAGCAAAGTAGACAGGAATATATATGCAGGAATAGGCAGGGATGAACAGAGCAGTGCAAGTACCACGAAATTACGGTCACAAAGAAAACCCAGAAAAGAAAGTAAAGGAACGGAATCTTTCTGCAGAGTTTGATAAGAACATTTCAATCAATGATAGCTTTTAACATAAATAATGGCTTTTTTCTATAATCGACTGTTTCTAAAGCAACAGCAGGTGTTCTTTTACAGTCTGTGATAAAGGAAAAAGTAGACTATCAGTGGAGAAGCATGAAACCTAAAGGCTACAATATTGTCAAATTGCAATTGAAATAGACATCTTTATCAGTATAGTAAGATATCTCAAAAATCTTGTTAAGTACCCTGTTATATTATAATGTTATTGATACTGTCTAGATATGTGTAAGGATTTTTTGAGGCTTTTGAGAGGCAGTCCAAAAAAATGAAACATCAACTTGATTGCTAATCAATCAAAATATCTCTGGTACCCATGGTTTTCTTTGTTTGGTAATGCATTAAAAAACCCAATGTTTAAAGCCTGTGAATCTCTGTACCCATGGTTTTCTTTGTTTTGTAATGCATTTAAAAATCCATAGTGTTTAAAGCCTGTGATGGCCAAATGACTTTCCTTTTGATGCTTTATTTCAGTAATTGAATATTATAATAGGCAATAAATTTTTATAGCTATTAAAATGTAGAAGGTTAGGTTTTTCAGGTTATTCATTTTTTAAAGAAAGCAGTACCATTACTTTCTTTATGGTGCCCATATTCTGCAATATAGCATTCATTATCCTACTTACTATAGCTCTTGTTTAGTTGGGCTTTTAAGTCTAGATAAATCCAGCTAAAAAGCTAACATGTGCCAAGATTAAAAGTTGACTCAATTTTATGTCCAAGTGGAAGAAAGGAAGGGCAGAATTTTAAATTGTAGGCATGTCTATCTTTTCCTCCAATATCTCTCTTATCTCTGAACTCTGGGCAAATCTCGGCCAAGACCTTGACAAAGTTATTTAGCAGATCAAGAGGTGCTTTTCCTTTGCTTCTCATTTCAACAAACCTGGTCCCTTTTGATCTTTAAAGCTTTTTTCCAAACCACTTGCCCGCCCATCATGTTTGAGGATTTAGGGAAAGGCAAATGAACCAATTTTTATATTACATTCTTCCATCCAGTTCATAAATAAACTTGGGATTTTCAAATTTTACCTTTAATTCATTTTAAATATTGGATGGATTAATGTGTGAGATGGTTATAAAAACAGGACAATTATTTATGACTTTGAGAGTAGATAAAATGTATTTTTTTTATATAACTATTAAAGTGTTTGATATTTAAATAGAATATTATAGAAATGTTATAAATATACAATAATCTTATTTAACTTTCATACATATATAGTAGCCATACACTAATGTTCTCATGTATCCACTTCAAAAGGACTTGTTAGGATAAATCTAGCTTGTCTTGTTTAGCTCTACTATAAATTAACTCTAACTAATTTCCTTTTACTACACTTCGAGGTTTATTGAAATAAATCAATCTTAGGGGAAAAATTACATTCTTATATGCCAAATGAACTAGGATAACATGGAAGCAAATTCCAAGCAAAACTTGAAAAGAGTATAGTGCTAAAAAATACATGAATTAAATAATTCAAAAAAGATACACCGTACATACAATAACATACAAATAGAAATAATATAGTTGACATAGAAATTATACTTTGAAAAAGTCTTTCAAGAAAAACCAAACACTAAAATAAGCTTCAATGTATTAGTCAACAACTCAACTTAGTTACAATACATTTAGAGTTTTCACTCCTCTCAGTAGCATCAAGTATCTATATAGACATTTTGGTAGCATAACTTTGTAAAATAATATATCTCCCTTCTTCATCCCAGCACCTATTATATAGGCATGCCCAAAAACAAGGTAAACTTACAAGCTTCTAGATCCATGCACTAATTTGAATGGGCCAATTCAAGCAACCAAATTAGTCATAAATTATATTTTAGAACCTTTTCTATCTTCTTAAAAGATGCTCCCTTCTTTTTCTACTATTTCAATTATCTTTCTCTCTCTTCATGTTATTTTTATATCCATATTTTTTACATGTTACTATTGTAATAATTACATTTAGTAACTTACAAGCCATTAACCAATTATTATAAAGTTATCTAAATGACAAACTAATGCCAATCCAAGTGAGACATTCAAATATATGGGTACAATAATTAAATACTTTAATAAACCTTAGGATTTGCAATTATATACTTTCATTTGTATACTCTACAAGAGAAAAGGTTGTGAATCATCAATATTCCATGAAATATTTCCTAAGAGCCATGAGGCTCATAGACTCGATGTACTATTTGAATTTATTGGTATTCATAGGATTCATCAAAGCATTTACAATATTCGCCAAAGCAGCAACCTTTTCAAAAACCACCCTTCCATCCTCCATCATATCATGAAAAGTGATATTGAACATCAATGTCTTTGTGTGCGTATGAAAAATTGAGTTATTTTCCAAGATGATAACACTTTTATTATCATAGTTAATTTTCACTACTTCTTGTCTTAGCCCAACATCTAAACACAATATCTAAAGATAGATTGCTCCTTTATAAGAATGAATAGTTTTCATGCACTCTATCTCTATAGTGGAAAGAGTGACCATAGCCTATTTCTTACTTTTCTAGCTAATAGCACAATTGAATAGGATAAATGCATAGACACTAGTTGAACTCTTGGTAGTCAACATCCCCTACCTAATTCAACTCCACAAACACATGAATCTCAATTGAGTGCTCCAAGTAGTTATAAGATCAGTAAAACTACTATGAGAATGATTTGAGTGTCTCCCTTGGTAACAAATAAAGTACATGGAAGTACTCCATAAACATATGCATATTCTCTTCACTACTACCTAATGAACATTTCTAGGTTTAGCCATAAATTTGCTTGACTCTCACTACTTGGGCAATGTCTAGTCTAGTGTAGATCATAACATACATGAGGCTCCCAAACTCACTACTGTATAAAGAACATGTTTAATGTTATCCATCTCTTTAAATTTTTAGGGACACTATTCAACTAAAAAAAATACTCCCATGGCAATAGGAATACTCACTACTTTGAAATCTACTAGATGCTAAAATGCTACAAAAATAGTCAACACACTTCATTTGGTTCAGCCAAAGTTTTTTAATCTTTATCCTATATAACCTCTATCTCTAAGATAAAATTAGCTATTCCCAAATCCTTCATTTTAAATTGTGACAAGAGCTAAGATCATGTCCCTGATCATAACTTTATTATCACCAACTATTAGCATATCATTGACATACAAAGTAATAACAATGAAATTATTATGTTATTTCTTGTGATAAACACAATGATGTAATTTGGACCTTACAAATCCTATCTACAAAACATAAAATTCAAACTTCTAAGACCATATAGTCTAGGAGATTGTATGAGATCGCAAAGGGATTTCTTCAACCTACAAACCATTTTTTCTTAACTTTTACTACATAAAGACCAAGTTGAGTCATATAGATCTATTTTTTAAAGTTGTCATATAGGAAATCTATCTTCAAATCCATTTTGATGTAGTAGTATTCTAGGTCTTAACAAATGACAAGGACTAGAGGCATGGACCTAGTCATTTGGAGGAGTTTATGTAGTTGTAGCTATTGTAGGTTTTCACTTGTAACCACTAGTGGAGGAGTTTTCATAGTGTAAAGGAACTTGTAGAAAATTTGGATACTTGCAACCATACGACTTGTAACAAAAGGAAGAGTGAGTGTTGGCTCACTTGTGCCAATACCTAGAGTTATGGTATGAGAATATACTACTTGTAGCAACTAGAGTTTTTCCCAAGGAGTGATAGGAACTTGTACAAAAATGAAGTGAGGTTTTCAGGAGTAGGTGAACTTACAACAATAAGAGGTTGCCGAAGTGATAGATGATAAAGTTCTAGTTGCATGTACAATAAATGAGCATGATGGGAGTTCTTATGTGTGTAGTTGGAGAGCTACAAGGTTGATAGGAGGTTGGTGTCATATTTTGGAGGGTAGAAATTTTCTAGGAGTAGTGGTGGCTAAATAAGAATAATTCTTGATAAAGAGATAGTGGTAGAAGTGTTGGTAGCTAACATGGGCATAGATAAAGTTCAGGGATGTTACACAAGTGTACTAGTTGCATGGATGTGGGGATAAAAATATAGAGTTTTTTGTGTGGTTGTGAGTTGCATGGAGGTACTAAGAAGGAGCTCAATATGCCACATTAAGGTGGTAGAATAACATAAGGGTGGAAAAGGAATTAATTTTTTTTTTGATGATATTGCTTGAATAGTGAAATGGTTGAAGTAATTGGCTACATAGTATGAAACACATGCATTCAACATGTTGGAAAAGTGGTAGGTGGAAATTATAAAGAAGAGGTCATGAAATACATGCATGAATGACACACAAATAGAAAATAGGTTGAAGTATGACACAAATGAGCTATCTAGAAGGATACATTGAGGGGTTATTTGCACCCCATTAGCATTTATGGGAATTCTGAGCATGCAAAAGAATGGAAGGAGATTTGAGGTACACATGTAGCATTGGCAACATGATGAAAATTTTTGCACTTAAGGAGGACAAGGTAGGAAATTTTGAGCTCCCAAGAATTTGGGAAATATCTAGAGAAGACACACACAAACAAGAAGGTTTGAGAAGAATTGTGTGAGTTAGGGGAGACAACAATCAAGAGATAATAGTTGGTTAGTGATAGAGTAGGGGGGACATGAAAAGATCCAAAGTAATATTTAGCTAGATTAAGGTACATCAACTAAGAGGAAAAAATAATAGTCTAATTGGAGTTAAGAGAAAAAAATGGTAGAGTTTGAGGAGAAGCCAAGGATCTAAGATAAGGGGTTGGGAGAAGATAGAGAAAAAAATATTTGAACAAGGATTCATGAAAGCTCAAAGGTGTAAAATTTGAGGAGTTTGTTTCAAGAGTAGGGAATAATAAATAACTCAAGGATCTATATAAAGGTGCCAACAAGGAGGAGAGCTTGTGAATAGGATAGAGAGAGTAGGAGACTACACATGAGACCAAGTTAGTAGCATGGAAAGAGAAGGTGAATGCACATGTGATTAAAATTTCAACAAGTGGTTACATGTGAGTAGTAATCTCATGCAAGTATTGGAAGAGAGAGATGCTTAGTATAAGGGTATATAATTGAAGACCTATTGGTGTGTGTATAAGAGTGTGAATAGGGGAGCCACAAGTCCTTACATGTAAAAGATAATTTTTTTATGTAATAAATTGATTCTCTGTGTTTCTCATTCAAATGGTATCCATATGGGTGTGTTTGTTGCATGTAGAGTAGGTTTGCATTATTAGGTGTAGTTACTAAACGTGGGTGGTGATATTAAGGTATAGGCTATCATATAGTCTAAGAATTATTATAGGTTGACATATAGGAAAAGAGAAACCCTCAATCACTTCCACAGAGCTATCCATGAGAATATTATGTAGTCATAAGTGAGGTGTGACTTTCATTAAATGGTATTAGAGTGGGATATAACTATAGGAGTGAGTAGGATTTATAATAAGTCCTCATAAGTGTGAGTGGATTGTTAGGAAAACTTATGTGTCTGTAGGTACCTAGGATGTAACTAAGAAGGAGAGTAACAAAAGTTATTGTATTAATATTTTTGGATAAATTGAAGGCTATGATGAATACCTTAAAGGAGACCAAGGAAAGCTTATAAGTCCTAGAGAATGATGAAAGAGGAATATAGGAATGTGCGCCAATCTTCCCAACAAAGGGGATAAAAGGGAGGATTGAATAGTAGAAGGTTACTTTTAGAGGCAATGAGTAGGTGGATATTTTTTGAAAGTAGCCTATTGATAGAGAAATTAGTGATTTACATCCCATAGAATACCATATGGATAGAAATACAAAGGAAAATACAATCCTCATGTATGAAGACAAATAATCCTCATGTATGAGGAAAACGAATATAATGTAGCTTACATCCTCTAATATGCTTGTGCAATATCCATGTCAAAGGAAAATGAAACCCATGAGTCATGAGTGATTCATCAACTATGGTTTCAATGAGAAAGGGTACAGGCTTTCAAACCATATGGAAAAAAATAATAATATAGTAGAAGTTTAATTTCTAGAGATATTAATCCTTCTACCATAATATTGTAGAGAGAAGAGTATGTGAAGAAATATGTGTTTAAACTAGCTCCAAATGCTAAAAATTCTAAACTATTATAGCTTGTGAAGGACCTAGAGAGTAGGAGAGCTCAAATAGTTCCAAAGAGGAGATATAAATTACACCTTCTTGAGGAGGTATACTCAGTAGAGAAATAAATTGACAATTATACTTGTAATTAGAGATAATTTTTCTTTTGTTATTAATATAAACGAGCCTATCAATATGAAGGAGGAAATGGATGTGTGTGATTTTGAGACTTGGAGAGAATCTATGGATGAGAATTTAGCTACATTAAAAAATAATGACACATGGGACTCGATAGCATTACCAAATGGAAGAAAAGCTACTAGATGCAAATGGGTATTAAAAGAATAATATTGATATAGATGGAAATATGGAAAAAAGTAAAAGGTGATATTGATTGTGAAAAAGTATCCCTAGGTTGACGGTATAAGCTTTGGTTATATTTTTCCCAAATTCCTAAGCTAACATCTATAAGGTTCTTGCTTTGATTAGATTGGAAAAATAGGTTTTGAAGGGACCTGAAACCCTTTACAACACAAAAGAGGGAAAGTTGCTCAAAGAGAAAGACATTGAAGAATCAACAACTGTAATGCCCCACCTCGTAACCCTAGAGGAAGTTACAACACTACAAAAGCATACAATTTTTTTCTTTATAAGTGCATTATTAACAAGGAGGATGCAATACACTTTCACAACAACCTCTAAGGCACACAACAAGGTTACATCTAAATCCACAAAACATACAATACTCGCACAAGGTATTTAACTAATTACTAACAAGAATTAACATACATTCATCCAAACATTTAATTTATATTAAAAAGAATAAAAATACATCAAGATCCAGATTACGTTAAGTTACAATAAAGGTTACAATGCTCATTCCTAGAATGAGGAATATCATACCTAACTATTAAAAATTACAAGATTCCTCTTTGAATACAATTGATGAGTAAATTAATTACAAATGTCAACTAATACAATAATACATCAACAAAAAGAAACATATCCGCTGGAACCACCACGAGCTCTCCAATTGGAAGATCTCGCCACCACGAACTGAAGATAAAGGGGACCCAACAGTGTAGGGTGCACATTCCTCCCAACCAAGTGGTACCCGAAGGTCCACCCCCTGTGCTAGGAGACAGTAACAAGGATCCAAGACCAAAACCTACTACCTCAAGATATAGGCTAACATAAAACTAAACTTAACAAACACAAGAACACCACTAACTCAAAGTATGCAATACTACCAGAGTTAAATAACTAGTTGCACCAGTGGACCATACATAATACTGACCTAGGAGTGTCACCACAAGGTGCATGGGTTACCCGAAAAATCTTCCCAGACCCTGACCACCATCGATAATCACTCTCCTACCATCAACACACAAAACAAATCCACTCCAAAACAAACAAAGTGGCAACAAACCCCATTCGTGGAAACTGGGTAAATCACTGAAACGACTTCATGCACTACCCAAGGGAAATTAATATGGGTTGACAACACATTACAACAACCCCCGCCATCTAAATATCCTTTTAGAAGACTTACAAAATTATCGACAACACTTAACTCACTTTTCCCCCAAAATGTAACTAGAAGAAATACATAGGCAATCAACACAATAAATAAATCTAACATTTGGATTTCCTAAATCCATTCTCATTCAATGAAAAACACTACAAAAAAATTCCCAATTACACTAATCAAAATAAAAGCCCTTCTTCAGACAAAAAAGAAAAGCTAACTATCTAAACTTCAATTCCTCGATTATTTTTAATAAAATAATAATTTCTTCTTTTTAATAAAAATATCCATTTCCTCTAATAAATTATTTTATTCAAATAAAATTATTCCTTTAATATCTCCTACTGCATATTATGCATACAACTATTAATTAAAGCCATTATATATATATTATAATTAGTTAACAACATGCCTTTTCTTAAAAACCATACAATATTAAATATTAAATATTAAAATTTATATATATATTTATACATCCAAAACACATATTCAATATATATATCTTAAATATATATATACATTGATTTATTCTCTGTAACAAACTATAAAATATATTTATATAGATAATTATATATATATTTATATATATAATTATATATATATATATATATATATATATATATATATATATATATATATATATATATATATATAAAATACCCAAAATGTATATTATTAAAAAAAAACCAATTTTGAATCACATTAAAGCTTTGGGCAGACGAAACAATAAACAAAGAAAAGTTTGATGAAGTTAAGTGAGTGGTCAGTTGTATACAATACAACCGAGCCTCCTCATAAATCTATGGCCACAACCCATAGTGGATGGGGGAGATTATGGAGGATTACCTCCACAATGTCGTCCCCCTTGTGGGGCGGTGGTGGAGGTAATACCTCCACACCCCCTCCCATATACAATAGAACAAGGAAACAACATTTCACACAAGTATACAATTTTTCATATAACGAATATCCCAAGTCATAAGAAAATATCACCGTACGACGTTTGAAGGGAATGTCAGAAGCTTTGCCAAAATAAACAAGGCAATATATATATGAATTTGTATATATATATATACATATATAATTTATATATTCAAAATTTTCAAATCAACAGTTTTAATTTGGGAAATAATTTCTCAAAAGACCATCTATAGATAATTTTACAAACACAACCAAGAAACCAAATTTTAGAGAGAGAATTCAATAGATGAATTTTCCAAAAGAAATATAGAGGTTTTCTTTTCTTTTTCAACCATCCAAAAATTAATCCTAAAAGAAGAAATTTCATAGAATTAATTTCATAAAAAAAATTCCGAGAAAACAACCCTACAGGAAAAAAATTCTACACAAAATAAAATTTCTTCCAGATCTCTAAACATTTTCTTCTGGGTTTCCTTAATTTCACTATAATACCAAATTGTCATTTGCTAAAGTTTTCCACAAAGAATTTCAACCTATAGAAGAAAATGATTCTACATAGAAACTTATTTATAGAGAAATCATTTATGACAATATAATTTTTAACACAAAGAAATCTTTTACAGAGAAGATGTAATCTAGGAACTTTTCAATTAAAAACTTAGCAAAATCAAAAGAAATAACCTGTAGTCCAATGCTTGAGTATTTGTACATCTGAAGCAGTGCCTCCTCCATAGCTCCAAGCAATTTTTCCATACAAACAATGGCTTCCTCTAGAGTAATACGATTTCCCGATCACAACAACAATCTCGAACACAACAAGAATTTTCTAAGAACAATTTTTCTAAAGATGCAAGAATACAAAAATAATTTCTACAATAAATTCCTCCAAAAATTATCTAGATCCCATACCAATCACAACAAAACTTCTTTTTAAACAATTTCCCAACACCTAAAATATCTCGTTCTTTTTCGTGAAGAAGCTTTCCACTTCCTCTCTCAAAGCCAAAATATTCTCCCGTGCATTAATTTTCCAACCAACTCATTAATTTCTTTTAACACATGTTGAAATTTCATAAAATATCTCCAACAACCCATTTTGCATAAAATCCTCCAAAATTCAAAATTAAAATATTTTAATAATTACAATCAAATTTAAATTAATTAACTAATTTAATTAATCAATAAAAAATATAATCCTAGGATTAAACCATTTATCAATTAAATTAAATTAATTTATTTATTAATTCAAAAACCTCAAACATTAAAATAAGATTAATCTAATAATCAACTTTAAATAATTAAATTCACTAATTCCTCTTTAAGCATTTTAACATAATAATTCAAAGCAATAATAAGCAATTTTAAACAAGCAAAACCAACTAGACTCGATGACACACTAAGACTTGGCTGAAGACTTGACACAAGTAACCTAGCTACTATCTCCCAATCAACTTAACCATTGGGTCAACACACTCAAACATGTGAAACTGGATGGAGTCGAGTACTGTACATACAAACCTGTAACCATGACATATAACAAACATGCATATATACATCATAATTAGAACACACCGTGAAGAGGGAATCATAGAATCGCAGGGCGCTTGCAAGCAAGTGATGCAATTTTGTCCCCTTCACCAATACACTATCACGATACTGAAAATTCTAACATATACAATCTACTCAAGTGCATATAACCATGTTATTCCAAATAATCATAATGCTAATCAAAGGCATGTCAAATGATAACTTCAAAGTAGAGAATCATCACAACATAACATATAATCCATATCTCTCTATAAGTAGTGATAAAAAATAACAAAGCATCATAATCTAAACATAAGAGAAAAATAGAGGGGTGTTACAACAGCTGCCAAAAATAAACCAACAACCAAAAAACAATGACCCAACAACGAAGAAACATAAACATGAAACACCACAAAAAAATAAACTATTTCATATTCTTCAAGGTGTTAGCCACCTCGATCTCTTGGTTGCAATGCAGTGTGACCATGTCCATTAATTCTTTCTTTTCCTCCTCAAAGGTTTTCCTAAGGCTTCCCTAGTTCTGGTACATGATCCTTTTGCCTCATCTTTTTCGACCTTCTTCCCCTTACCCTTTGTAGACTAGTCCTTCTCCATCATCTTCGCAAAGTATAACTGATCCTCGTTGAGTTGACTAATCTTACCAAATAAAACCTTTTAGGGACTCCACACTATTCTTGACCGAACTGTGACTAACCTACAATAATTTCTTGATGTTCGTATTTGCTTCATTAACCTTTGCCTCCATATCAGAAAGGTAATTCTCACACAGGGTCTTGAATTTAGTAAAGGAGCACTCTAAATCAACTAGTCTCTCAATTAGAATATCCGAAGAAGAACTCTTCAACAGGCTTTGCATATTCTCTTTCAGACCCCTAATCTTAATATTTACCTTATTAAATTCCTGCAACACCCACTTGACAAGCTTAAAAGTGCACATGGCCCTTGAGCAATCCATGTCCAAAATCTCAAACATGGAAGTATTGTCATCATTTAGGTATGAGAAATCCTTAGAGAGAGGATTAACCTTCATCGACTCTGGCTTTCTAAGATTCAGATTCACCCCCTCGTCCTCATGCAACGAAATCTCAACCGACATCTCCACGCTAGGTGACTGCCGAACAGGGGAATCATTGATTTCAATAGCATTTTTCTTGACACCCTTCTCCTTACTTGGAGCCTTATTACCCTTCATACCACCTTTCACAACCCATTTTTTTAGCTTTGCAATTCGTTTGGATGCCCTATGCGACATTTCCTTGGCTTCCTTAACCCTTGCAACATCAAGCAAGACCTTCTCCTTATGACCATCTACACCATAATCCTATCCATGAAGCTCATTTTACTCCTTGGAATGTGAGCCACCAGAGATGATATCAATGTCATTGCTAGCAGAAGGGGACCCATAGGAATCAAAATCCTACAAAATGAGCTTCTTAGTGACACACTTCCTCTTAAGATTCCCCTTCTTTCTTTTTTTAGAGGGAGCCACCACAAGGGACGATGAACCACCCTCCTCCCCCTCATTCCACTCAGCTTCGCCATCAACATTGGTCTCTGAACCAGTCGAGAGTGCTTCCTCACTTAAAGCCTTCTCCTTTTCTTTAACTAACTTGGCAAGAGTATGGGCTTTCACATGCTCTATTATGAGTTGTATGAGGCCCTCATGAAGAATAGGAGCCATTCTATTCTTCAAATGAGAATAGATTGACACTTCCAACAATGACAGAAGAAAGAAAGGAAACAAAACATGTAACCCATGTCTAAAATGATTCAATAGGGTGAAATGGTGCCCTAAAATAGCAGTATATAGACCATCTAGGGTAACATACGACATAATGACCTCTGCTATATCAGCCCAAATATGCTTCAAATAAGTTTGTTCATAACCCCATGAGGGCATATTTATCAACTTATTTCATTCATTTTCTTTGAAGAACTGGTCCATGGCATCATCATTACTCTTTCTTTCCTTGAAGAATTTTTGGCCATCCATCGACAACCTAGTAATAGATGCAATAAATTCCTCATTAATCAAAAACTCCATCCCCTTAACCTGTAACCTTATATCATGCTAGTATCAAACAAAATCTATAGAGGCATTGGGGTCATGGTCATGGAGCCTTTCTAGATAGGGCGTGAAATGTCCATGTTCTAAAATTCTCCAGATTTTGCACTTATTCCTCCATCTTTCATAGGAAAATGGTTCAATTCTGCTTTGATCACCTCCCATATCCACTATCACCATAAACTGAAACCCTAGAAGAGATACAATCACCAAATAAAAAGAATATGAAACACCACCCACAAAGTGTGTGATGATAATACCGACAATAATAGCATGGACATCATAGATTACGAGCTCAACCATAACCGTCATTTCATAATAAAATCTTGGCATCCTCAAGAAGGAGAGAGTACTCCTCCCATGTCATCAAATTATGAAGTCTAACAACCTCATTTGCAAAGAAATCTGCCAGGGAGTTGCCTTCCCTATAGATATGCGTGTTATGAGTTTCTTGAAAAGATCTTAGCATCATAATAGAATCCATGATCAATTGTTCAATTGTCCAACTTGTCTTCTAAATGTCAAGTAGTCAGTTAACAATATTGATAGAATCACCCTTGATCCAAATCTTGGAGTAGCCCTTGTCAACACAAACTTTATGTTGATGAACGTAGCTTCGGCTTCCGCACGGTGATTGGTCTGATTTGAAAAATTATGATATTAAGGGTATAAGCCTTTGGTTGTTGGCTCTACAGGAAATAAGCCCTACCATTTCACCAAAGGGTCTCCCCTTAAAACCATGGAAAATCACTCTTAATTGTTTGAGATGGTAGGGAAAGACCCTACAAGGTTTGAATCTTGGTTGTTGGCCCTATAAGCAAGAAGCCCCACCACTTCACTAAAGGGTCACCCCCACATCTGTAAGATTCTTGTTATCCATTGTAGTAGATTTTAATCTAGATATATAATATATGGATGTGAAGATAGTATTTACACATGGTGACTTGGGGGATGAGATATATGTGACACAACCTAATCACTATGTGGAGAGCCAAATAATTTTTTTATAGATTGAAAAATCATTATATTGTCTTAAATAGTCTCCTAGGATGTGGTGCAAAAAAATGATTCATTTGTATTGATCTTGGGATTTCTAATATCCAAATGGAACCATTATGTTTATTATAAAATAGATGGTGATTATTTTCTAGTTATTAAATTGTATGTAAATAATATGTTGTTCTTTGGTAATATTAAGGATATAATTTATGATTTTAAGTCTTCACTTTTAGCATATTTTTAGATGAATGACTTGGGGGTTGCAAAGAATATCTTGGATTGTATGGAGATCAAACAAGACAGAGACAAAATATTTATTTGGGCTAGACTACGTATATAAATATATGTTGGAGAGATTTAGGATGTTATTTTATAGACCATTGAGTCTTTTCTTGTGGAGAATGAGCTATTTATATAGTAGTATGCTACACCCTTAATATTGATGTACATCGGGTTATGAATAGTCGGCTTGTGGCTATCTTAACTCTTAATTAAGTCATATTATCATTATTATATTGATATTTAGTTATTTAGGTTGGCCTAAGGCTTATATAGGGCTATCTAAGTTGGCCTAGGGGATATCCTAGGCATAAATAGGTATATAAGAGGCAGTGAGTCTTATTTCATGATCATATTGTGAATTGTGTTCTCATTGGAGATATTTTAAGGTTTTACCCCTTGAAGTGGCTTGCTATTCTCAGTTATTATCAAGTATTTATAGAATATTTCATATCATATTCTTCTATTGTGCAAGTTATTTAATTACAAGTGGTATCCGAGCATGATCTTGACATCGTAGAGACAAGGCTTCTTCTTAATATTGGAGGTCATTTTGGAAGGCGCATATCTCTAAGATTTTGGTGAATTTTTTCTTGATTTTTAAAGGGTTTTTGGAGACCATATTAAAGAAGCTACTAGATTTTAGAGTAATTGGAGTATAATTGAGCAAACTATTGTAGAATTAGGGTTTCTACCCAATTTATTTATAAGGGTCTTATCTCTCAAATCTTGTTGAATTGGAGCCTTATTTTTGGTGGGTTTTGGAAGAACTAGTAGAGGAGCCTAAATTCAAACATTTGGAGAAATTGAAGAAGAAATAAGTGAGTTATTAAAAAATTAAGTTTTACAACAAATTCACTCTCAAGATAGTAAATCTACTAATTTAGTGGAGTTTTTTTTGGGTAAGTGGTATCTTGGCCCTAGTAATTTACAATAAAAATTTCAAAGAATTTAAGTTTCATTTGTGTGATTTATTTCAAAATTATTAGCTTCCATCACGACGAGGCCTACCAAAAGACGAAAAATGAAAGTTGTCACATCGAGAAAATCCCTTGATAGGGATTACGTAACAATAGAGGAATTAATCCCAATAAGGAAATAATTAAGGTCAAGGAAGACATTTCCTCAACAAAGATGGAGATGTGTGGCCTAAGAGGAGATATATCGAACATACAAAGCATGTTAAGTGCCTATATGAATGAACCAAGAAAGGAGGTCTCAAGCAATCAAGGTGAAACTTATAGGTTAACTACTCTTAACCAAAATTTTAATACTCCTATGGGATCTATGAATTTGATATCAAAGGTGGATATACACAAGTTTGATGGTAAGGATCCTCTAACATGGATAAACCAAATGGAGATTTTTTTGAAGTCCATCGAGTCCCAAATGGACAAAAGGTCATGATGGCTTCCCTATATCTAGAACTAGATCAATTAATTTGGTATCATTGGCTTTGTACTCATCGAAAGAGAAAGGGTATCACTATCTCATGGTCGGTTATAATGGAGGAACTCCAAGAAAAATATAGCAAATAGTGTAATAGACAACTTCTTCAGCCAACTAGCTAAACTTCAACAAACAAGATCAGTTAAGGATTATATTAAGTGGTTCAAAAATATTTCCTTAAGAGTGGATAGAATTACACAGGATAACTTGAATGATTTATTCTTGGGTGGTCTTAAGGATCATATTCAACATGAGTTAAACATGTTTAGTCCTAGCTCTATCTCTGATTCCTTTGTCTTAGCATAGAGGGTAGAGGAGAAGTATTTGATTCCTAGAAAGCAAGGGGCTAATGTGATAAGAGAAAAAGGATATTAAAAACCTTCTCTTCCTCAACCTACTAGGTTGACCCCACAATAGATTGAGGAGAAGAGAGAAAAATGGTTATGTTTCAATTGTGATGGAAAATATAGTCGAGGACATAAATGCAATGGAAATAAATTATTCTATATTGAAAGTACAAGTTAGGAAGATGAGGAGGAACCAATATTAGAAGGTGAAAGGGAGTTAGATGAGGAATCACATGATTCCCATCCGATCATTTTTTGTCATGCACTTTTAGTTTTATTTCTCTACAAACTCTCAAGGTAGTTGGTTTCTTAAAGAAGTAGAAAATAACAGTGTTGATTGATTCGGGTAGTACTCATAATTTCATCAACAAAAAGTTGGCTACTTGTTTAAATTATTTTATATATCCAACTCTAGAGTTTTAGGTCTTGATTGTAGATGGTGGTACTATTAGTTTCTTTAAAAAATGTCATAGCATTAAGTTATAAATGGGATATTATCACCTTGATATCCTAATGCATGCTATCTCCATGGGTACAACAAATATAGTTTTGGGAGTACAATGGTTTACTACATTGGGAACAGTTGAGATGAACCTATAAGAATTATTCATGAGATTTCAATCAAAAGGAAATTTATTAGAGCTAAGAGGATTGAAGGAAAAGTCCCCACAAATGGTAAGCTCTCATCAAATACAAAAGTTTCTTAAGAAAGGAGTTGATGGATTTGTGGCCTAGTTATGTTCATTAGAAGTCTCTTAATCTAATTCCCCTACTCATCCAAATTTACAAGAAATAATTGATCGTCACTTAGTGGTTTTTAGAGATATGCCTAAAGGACTTACTCCTAAGAGGGATCATGATCATGACATACAACTAGTTCTAGGGAGCCAACCACCCAACATCCGACCTTATAAGTAGTAGTACCTACATATACAGTTTAAGTGAGATAGAAAAAATATTGAGGAGATGCTAGAGGCAGGAATTATCAGGCATAGTCAAAGTGCTTACTCCTCGCCTGTGCTCAACATGTACACCATTAATGATAAGTTTCATATTCTAATCATTGATGATTAGTTATTATATAGGAGTGAATTTGCACCTCTAATGAAAATTCCCCTTTTACTCCTTCGCACTTCAGAAAACCAAATCTGAAGGCTAAATTCCACCTAAGCCCACTGCCTTCATTCCACTTGGCTCTCGTTTTATATGCCGATAGAAGCGTAACTGTCGAGGATGCTTGCACGACGCGTAGGCATCTGTGCAATGCACTTACTTCCCTGCTAGATTCTCATGTCTAGAGCCTACAAATACATTACACCTCCCATTGGGAGTCGACTTGTAACGCTCTCTTCGACGAACCGACTTGAATATGACCATTTTCTTCACTCTTTCCTTCAAAATCACTCACCTTCATTCATTTCAAGGTTAGTTGATCTCTCCACAAACTCCAAGCAGCTTCTTCACCATCTCTTCCATTTTCATTCAACACTTTACACTTCATATTAGAAACATCAACACTCCATCACTTCAGTAGAGCAAGTGTGGAACAAACACCAGTGCAACAGAGGCTCGAGTTCCTCTCATTTTCTCCACCACTAGCCTTGAGCGCTTTGGGCGGAGGTGGTAAGATTTCAATCCTATCCTCTATTATTTGGGTGACTAGCATAACACTATTTTGTAGTGATTTTGTGTTTGCTTCATTTCCTATATTTCTCTATTTATTTGGTTGTCCATGGAGGTGGGAACACCAAAACGGGGGTTTGACTGAGGCAAACCCCTATATAGCACCAACAATTTCTCTCTCTCTCTCTCTCTCTCTCTATGTCTGTGTGTCTGTGTGTCTGTGTGTCTTTCTCTCTCTCTCTCTCTTATGTGTAGGTAGTGAAGACACTCACACACTGGAAGCTTCATCATTCACACGGTTGTAAGCATTCCCTTTCCCTTCTTCTCCTTGTCTTTATCTTTTCTATTTCAGTCTATTTTCTTTATCAAATTTTGTTGCTTTATCACTTTCTAGAAGTTCTTAGCAATTAGCTTGAGAGTAGCCACTTTGTTGTTTTCTATGATAAACTCATTCTTTGGTCTGTACGAGACACCAACGTGCCTCGACGATGCCAGTGCACCGCGTTGTCATCTACATTCTGCGTTGGCGTCCTTTGGCCAAGAGCTTGTCGGTTTGTCCAGAGAATCTTTGTGACCCCCTCTTTCTAATTCTAGAGCTCTCATCACTGTTCTTTGAGGTAGTTTAGGGAAGTTCACCTCATGAGGCTCTCTAAGTGAAGATAAATCATGAGTATAGAATCCCCATTCTCTACATTTTGGTGAACCTGACGTGAATAATGTCTTTTTTCAAAAACTAGGAAGTTATTTACCCCTACTTGGTGGGGTCATAGCTTTTGACTCAATGCTCAGAATTCAAAACCGTTTGCACCATTGGAAAGGTCTTCTAGAGAACTAGTTTAGCCCCTAAAATACAAGTGCCTTCAACAATCAAATTTTAGGGACCGACGCAAGTTCCGAACCCAAATTCCGCTCTGAAGACCTCCAAAAATGTAAATTACTAGAACATAGAAAATACCAAAAAAAATCGTAATGAATTTAATATCTTCTTTTATTAGCCCAGTATCTAATTTTGTTCAAAATGTTAATGATGTTCCATTTCATGCATGTGATGGTGACTTGGCTTTTCTTATGTCACTCGGTGTCTTTGATCCTTCTCATGAAATTCTTCCTATTTCGAAGGATATTTTGTTGCAAGAAGATGAAATCATTGATACCTTTCTTAACATTACTCTACCTTCTATCCATTTCGATGCACTCTCTTCTAGAGATAATGCATTTGTGAATGATGAATCTCCTACTCATTCCAATGCACTCTCTTCTAAGGAGGTTGCATTTGTGAATGATAAATTTCTTATCTATTCTAATGTGCTCTCCTCTAGAGAGGATGCATTAGCGAATCTTGAATCTCCTTCCACATTTGATCCTGTTTGGATTGATGTTGAGAATATGTCTTTGAATAATAATTCTACTAGTTGTGATGATTCTGTAAATGTAATCTATGTCTCTGCTGCGCCTCAAAGGCCTAAGAGACCGATCATTTACGTGACTCCAGCTAGTCCTTCTCCTGAAAGGGTTTGTTCTATTGATGGTGTTCCATTTCATAGTGATTCCCTTGATATTTCTAAGGATCCCTCTTATAGAGCAGTAGCTTGTAACTATGATACTAGAATGCATTAAAAACTAAAAATTCCTCAAGCACCTAAACCTACAACTAAAGTACCTGGTGATTACGATATTTTCAAGCAACTTTAGGTTAGTTCGGCTAAGATCTCACTATGTGACTTGCTTCAGTCTACTCTGGTTTATCAAGGTATGTTTTAGGAAGCCTTGCAAAAGATTATCTTCCATTATTCTACCAGGCCGATAGATGGTGATGCATTGTTAGCACATATTCATGCGAATTCATCGAATATTACATTCAATCCTTAGAAACTCCCACCTTCGAAAGTACAGATGAAAGCAGACCCTTTAATGATCATAGTTAGCATTAATAAGATTGGCAATAGAAGTACTCTCATTGACACTGGTTTGATGCTTAACATATGTAGCATTGATTCATCTTCTCTTAATGCTTCTTTTGTCGTCATCCCTGGGTTCAATAATGTTAGGAGACAAGATCTAGGTACGATAGTATTACCTTTGCAGCTTGGACCTGTTACTATACCCACTCTTGTATATGTTATGTTAGAGAAGTTACCTTATAACCTTCTTCTTGGTAGACCATGGATTCATGCTATGGGCGCAGTCTCGTCTACCTTGCATAAATCAATCAAGTTCATTTGCAATAACTGAGTAGTCATAGTTAAGGCTTACCCCGATGTTATGCACTTATGTGAGATGGTAGCTAATGGTCAAGCTTTGGTTGTGCCTACTCTTATTCCTTCAATATCTTCCAATGTGTCGATGTTATTCTAGCAGTACCTATGACAAAGGGTACCCTTGAGATAGATGTCCCTAAAGAAGATCCTTTTGAAGCGAGAAACCTTGAGTCTATTCCTTCTAAGTCCTCTTCTCAAAATAATGCGTGTCTTGGTGATGATTGGGGTCCTTTAGAATTTACGGATTCCTTCATTCAAGAATATTAAGTTGACCCTATCCACTTAGACCCTTCAATAACATCATTCACACCTATTATCAAAGATGATCAGTCTTTTGCATCACATGATAGTGTGAATGCGAATTGTAATGTTCTTAGTATTGATCCTCCTTTTGAGGAGGATGATTATGCCTCTGCTAAAGAGGATGATGGTTATCCTATAGGAGAGCATGTTCCCCCTTGCTAGAATAATAATCTCTATGTAGATCCCCCCTCTTCCCAAGATTTGCAAACATGTTATGGCCCTGGCTTTAAGCTTGTCTCTAAGTATGGTTATGAGTGTAAAGGTTGTGGGCATAAAAAATAGGGCATTCAGGTCCCTGTAGAATTTGCACCTCACAAGCGTAATCTAGGGCTTGGTTGCTTGAATGAACAGTCTAAGCAGAAACCATAGTTGAACGTTGATGTGATGTCTGCTCAACCTTGTTCTCATAGATTGGTCTATCCACCTTTGTTTTTTGTGTTCGTATTTGCTTCCGATGAGTAGTCAAACTTTTCTCCACAAGAGAAAGGGTTACTTCCCGATCCTCATCCTTTATCTGAACAAGAGCGTATTTTGTTGCAACTTCTAAAATCCTGCTTAATTACTCTTCCTCCTACACGCAAGAAATTTCATAAGCATGATAAAGTAAAAAAATCTTTCTGTGCATACCATCAAGTGCTTGGCCATTCCACTAGAAAATGTAAGGCCTTGAAGGATAAAATACAACAACTTTGTGATTCAGGTCCATCACTCGTTGATTTTTTGATACACTTGCCTCTTCTTCAAATGACAAGTGGTATCTAGGTTTACCTCTATCTTTTTATAAGTATCTTGCATAGCTCTCCTCCCCTATATGTTGGGGGTAGTGATAACTTGTTTTGGAGATGCACACCCTTCTGAAGGACCCCCCCTCTCTTATTTCTATCTTTCAAATGAAGTGTCCCTTGAGAAAACCCCCATTTTCTTTTGAAGGGAACCTGAGGGACCCCTTTGAAAGTCTTTATATCAAAATAGATTCCATGGCTTCTAGCTTGGGGGTAGATCGATTGGATTTCAATTTTCAAACAACATGTCCCTTGAGTGGTCCCCTCTTCCTTTTGAAGGGTTTCTGAGGGACCCCCTTTGAAAGATTTTTCTCTCAAATGAATTCATTGGCGTCTAGCTTGAGGGTAACTCAACTAGATCAGTTTCACATCCTTGCATCTAGCTTGAGGGCAGCCCGACTAGACTAAACTCTTCAAACAACACATCCCTTGAGTGGACCCCTCTTCCTTTTGAAGGGTTCCCGAGTGACCCCTTTGAAAGTCTTCCAACTTGACGATGGTCTGTGTGACTATTTTCTTACTTGCTCTGTAGGACCGAGAACCTGTAGAGCTCCTATATTCTATGATATGGGCTCTACTTTGAAGTGGGTTTTTCTTTTATCACTTTTACTCTATGATACAATTTCTACTCCAAAGCGGGTTTTTCTTTTATTACTTTTACTCTATGATATGGGCTCTACTCTGAAGTGGGTTTTTCTTATCACTTTTACTCTGTGATACAGGCTCTACTCCAAAGAGGGTTTTGCTTTTATCACTTTTACGTTGTGATGCGGGCTCTACTCCGAAGTGGGTTTTTCTTTTATCACTTTTACTTGGTCATATGGGTTTTCTTCCTTGAGTGGGGATTAATTTTATCACTCTTGCATTCATTTCTATATTTCTCTTCTCAATTGTATATACTGGATCGAAGATCAGTATCTTCTTCATCCTAAGTATATGCTCTTTCTTCAGCTTCATAGTTCCATGAAACTATGAATTCCTCTTTTGACCTTGCATCCTCAGGTTTTCCAGATCATAGTCTGCTTCCTCGACGGTTCAGGTATACATCTCTAGCCTTATTTATTTTTCGATCTACTTTATCGAAGCACTCATCAATACTCATGCTCGCTAAATTGGGGGAAAATGTATAGGAGTGAATTTGAACCCCTAATGCGAATTACCCTTTTACCCCTTTGCACTTTAGAAAACCAAATCTGAAGGCAAAATTCTACCTAAGCTCGTTGCCTTCATTCAACTTGGCTCCCATTTTGTACGTCGGTAGAAGCGTAACTATCAAGGAAACCCACGAGGCACACAAACATCCACACAACATGCAAACATCCTTGATAGATTCCCACATCTAGAGCCTACAAAGGTGTTACACCTCCCATTGGGAGTAGACTTGTAACGCTGTCTTCAACGAACTGACCCGGATATGGCTGTTTTCTTCACTCTTTCCTTTAAATTCACTCACCTTCATTCATTTTAGGGTTGGTTGATCTCTCCACAAGCTCCAAGTAGCTTCTTCACCATCTCTTCCATCTTCATTCAACACTTTACACTTTATAGAAGAAACATCAACACTCCATCACTTTAGTAGAGCAAGTGTGGAACAAACACTAGTGGAATAGAGGCTTGAGTTCCTCTCATTTTCTCCCCCACTAGCCTTGAGCGCTTTAGGCAGAGGTGGTAAGATTCACTCCTCTCCTCTATTATTTGGTTGAGTAGAATAACATTGTTTTGTAGTGATTTTTGTGTTTGCTTCATCTCCTATATTTCTCTCTATCTATCTGGCTGTCTGTGGAGGTGGAAACACAAAAACGGGGGTTTGGCCGAGGCAAACCCCTATACAACCCCAACAATTTCTCCCTCTCTCTCTCTCTCTCTCCCTCTCTTGTGTGTAGGTAGTAAAGAAACTCACTCGCCAAAAGCTTCATCATTCGCACGGTTGTAAGCATTTCCTTTCCCCTATTCTCCTTGTCTTTATCTTTTCTATTCTAGTCTATTTCCTTTATCACATTCTGTTACTTTATCACTTTCTATAAGTTCTTAGCAATTAGCTTACGAGTAGCCACTTTGTTGTTTTGTTTGATAAACTCACTCTCTGGTCCATACAAGATGCCAACGTGCCTCGAGGATGCCAATGCACTGCGTTGTCATCTGCATTCTACGCTGATGTTCTTCGGTTGAGATCTTGTCGGTTTGTCTAAAGAATCTTTGTGACCTGCTCTTTCTGATTCTATAAATCTCACCGCTATTATTTGAGGTAGTTTAGGGCAGTTCACCCCATGAGGGTCTCTGAGTGAAGAGAACTCGTGAATAGAAAATCCCCCTTCTCTATAGCTAGATGAATTGAATGGAGCTATATATTCTACAAAGTTAGATTTTAGATCTGGTTATCACGAAATTCAAATTAAGGAAGAAGATATTTGTAAGAAAATATTTTGGACTCATGAGGGTCATTATGATTTTTTTGTGATTCCATTCAGCCTTACCAATGCACCACCTACATTTCAAAGTTTGATGAATTCCATTTTTAAGAAATTCTTGAGGAAGAACTTGTATTAGTGTTCTTTGATGATATATTGATTTATAGTAAGACATGGCAAGAACACTTTTAGCATGTAGATCAAGCATTACAAATACTCGAAGATCATCAACTCTATGCTAAGCCATCCAAGTGTTCTTTTGGTCTTAATGAGGTGGACTATTTGGGACACATAGTTTCACATGAAGGAGTACTAAAGGTGGATCCTAAAAAAATTAAGGCTATCATGGAATGACCTATTCTAAAAACCATTAAGAAATTGAGGGGATTCTTTCGATTGAAAAGGTACTATAAAATATTTGTAAAGAACTATGGTCATATAGCAACACCTCTCACAAATTTATTGAAGAAGAATTCTTTCCATTGGAGTGAGTCTGCTAATGGAGAATTTGAGAGATTGGAGGAGGCTATGTGCACAACTCCAGTTCTTGCCACTCTAGACTTCACCGAGGACTTTATTTTAGAATGTGATGCTTCAAGAAATGGTATAGTAGTAGTACTCATGTAGGAGGGTTGACCAATTTGTTTTGAGAGTCATCAATTAAAGGGTAATAATCAACTCAAACCTATTTATGAGAAGGAAATGCTAGCTATTATTCATGCAGTAAAACAATGGAGGCCTTATCTAATGGGTAGACACTTCAAGGTTAAGATAGATCATGATAGCTTGAAATATTTTTTGGAACAAAGATTATCTTTTGAAGAGCAACAAAAATGGGTCACTAAGATGTTGGGATATGAATTTGAGATTGTATTTAAGAAAGGGAAGGAAAATTTTGTGGTAGATGCACTTTCTAGGAATTAAGGATGAGAGAGATGAAGCCTTATTGTGTGACCTTTCAATATTACAAGAAAATTGGGTGGAAGAAGCCAAATCAGAGTGGTAGAATGATGTTGTGACAAGTAATCATTCAAAAATTAAAGAGTGATCCTATTAGTTCAGATAAGTTTTACTGGAAGGGAGATACTCTTTGGTATAAGAGTGGGTGTATCTCTACAAGAATTCCAATATTAAACACAAGATTCTCATAGAATTGTATGACTCTCTAGTTGGTGGTCATTCAAGATTTTTAAAGACATATCATCGGGTCAAGACAAAATTTTTTGGGGAAGGGCTAAAAGGTGATGTTAAAAAATTTGTGGTTGAATATTTAGTTTTTCAAAAGGATAAAGGGGAGTCAATTAAGACACTAGGTGTTTTGCAACCCTTAGTTATTCCTAGCCAAAATTGGGAAGAGGTATCCATGGACTTCATCATAGGGCTTCCCAAATCTAAGGTCATAATTTTATCATGGTAGTAGTTGAACGCCCCACTAAATATGCACATTTTGTTGCATTATCACATCCTTTTAAAAGTGTAGTGGCAAAAGATTTTTTGGAGAATATACAAAAGCTACATGGTACACCTAAGGTTATTGTCAGTGACCATGATCCTATCATTACTAATCACTTTTGGAAAGATTTATTATCATGTTTGGGTACTCAATTGGCTCATATCTCTTCATACCACCCTCAATCAGATGGGAAAATTGAGGTTGTTAATAAGTGTTTGGAAGGATATCTACGTTGTTTCACTTCAGAGAAATAGTCTCAATGGGTAGATTGGCTACCACTAGTAGAATGGTGGTATAACACTTATTTTCATAGCTCATAAAAAATGTCTGCATTTTTGGCACTATATATATATCATCCTCCTTCCATAAAATCATCATTGAAGGTGTCACCAAAATTTTAGGCAATAGAGGACCACTTGCTTCATCAACAACAAGTAATTTTAGGAATCAAGGAGAATTTAACCATGACACAAAATCAAATGAAGAAACAAGCAGACCAACATCGTAGCGAAATAAGTTTTGAAGTTGGGGATTAGGTTTTCTTGAGATTTTAGCCTTATAAGAGAATCTCATTGAAGCAAAAAAAAAAACAATAAGTTGTCTCAAATATATTATGGTCCATACCAAATCATGCAAAATATCGGTAGTGTTGTCTACAAAATAGAGTTACCACTAACAACAAATATACATCCAGTTTTTCATGTTTCTTGTTTGAAGAAGGTAATTGGGCATAATATTCCAAATCAAACAATACTAATAAAGCTTGATGAAGAATCATTTTGGAACCAAAGGGCATTCGTCAAACACACACATAAAGAAGCTAAGGAATAGAACTCTCATTGAGTATCTCATCCAATGGAAGAATTTACTAATTGAAGATGCCACATGGGAGGATGAGGAGTTTATTTAGAAGAATCCACACTTGATTAGCATTGATGACAATGCTTCTTTGAAGAGGGAGGGCATTCTACACCCTTAAGATTGGTGTACATCGGGTAATGAATGGTCGACTTGTGGCTATTGTAACTCTTCATTAAGTCATATTATTATTATTATATTGATATTTAGTTATTTAGGTTGGCCTAAGGCTTATATAGGGCTATCTAAGTTAGCCTGGGTGATATCCTAGGCATAAATTATAAGTATATATAGGAGCTAGTGAGTATTATTTCATGATCATATTGTGAATTGTGTTCTCGTTGGAGATATTTGGAGGTTTTCCCCCTCGAAGTGGCTTGTTATTATTTGTTATTATCAAGTATTTAAACCATATTTCATATCATATTCTTCTATTGTGCAAGTTATTTCATTATATCTAGTATCCATATAAACCAGTGATGTGTATGACATGGTTCATTTCATTATGTTGGTGTTATTGGAAATTTCATGTATGGTAATATGGTTTGCACAAGACTAGACATTGTCCAAGTAGTGGATATCCTTAAATAATTAATGGCTAACCCTAGATGATGTTATTGAGATGTAGTTAAGATGGTATTCATATATTTGTTGGGTACCTTCATTTACTCTATTTATTGTCATGGTAATTCTATAGGGAACCATTATTTAGTTGATATTCATGAATTCATGGATTAAGACTATGTAAATATGTTGATAGTATAAGATCTACCAATGGACATGTGTTTATTTATTTGGTGGTGTTATATGGATGAGTAATTAGTAGGATATGATCAATTTATCCACTATAGAAGCAATGTGCATGGTACCTACTTATGCCTATAAGGAGGAAATCTAACTTAAGATATGATATTTGAATGTGGAGTCAAGTCAAGGAGCAATCAAATTCCTCTTATATCATAATTCAAGGGAACCCACCATAAATAAAGTTACACTCTCTAGACTATGGTGGCCAACACAAAAAGAAAATGAAAAAATATATGCTAAGTGATTTGATATATGTTAGGGAATGATTAAACCTACAACAAGAGATGAAATTCCACTACAACTAGTTCTATCACAAATACCTTTTGAGAAGTGAGCAATATAAATTATTGGACTTATTGAGCTAATGAAAAAATAGACAAAATAAATATTTATTATCATTGACATATAATGCCTTATAAAATGGGTAGAAGTAGAACCAACCAAGGATTATACTAAAAAAACCACCAAAAAATTTATCTATGAGAATATTATAACTAGGTTTAGATGTGATCTAAGTATTACTAATGATCAAGGAAAATACTTTGTTAATAAGGTGATTATGTAACTTTTGAAAAATTTCATGATCACCCATAGCAAAAGTAATCCATACCATCTACAAGCTAATAGTTCTAGTGAAGCCCCAACAAGACCATAGGCTCCACATTAAAAAATATGTGCAAGGAACACATTATATTGGGATATGAATATTCTATCAATACTATTCACTTATAGAACAACCTATAAATGAACAACCTAAATTTCCCTATTATAGTTGGTATATGGTCTTGATGCCACTTTACCAATGTAATTTATTATACGAAATCTATGCACTGCACTTTATTTGCAGTTGGATGAAGGGGAATAATTGAAAAAATTAGATGAAAATGTGATCTTAGTAGCATATAATCAAAGTTTAGAATGAAAATTATAAAAAGCATGGCATGATAGAAACCTAAGACATACAAATTTCAACATAGGTGTGCCAATACTACTATATGATAGTGAATTCAAAAAATAAGGGAATCTAAAAGTGAGATGGTTAGGACCATACCACATTGTAGAAATTTTAAACTTTGGAATAGTAACACTTAAAACATTGAAAGAAAGATTACCATCCGGTTATGTTAATAGAGCTAGACTAAAACACTATCATTACCCTACAAAATAAAAAATCAAAAGTTATCCTAGTAAACACTTTAGCCACAAAACCCAAAAAATGGTAATGACCAAAAGATGGTGAGAAAGTATGAACAACTAAAAATAATAAATGAACAAGTTGAATTTTAATAAAAGGGATATTGAGACACAAAAATTACTTACTCTAGCTCACTTTCATAATAATCCATCTTGACAACTCTTACATATAGCTGCAATTTACTCCTTGCAAATATGGTTGACCCAATAGTGATAGACATCTCTCATAAGCCATGACCCAAATACAAAAAGTCCCCCTACAAAGCTATGGAGGTAGATTTGAATGGGGAATTCTAAAAAGTTCCCTTGGATGCCATATACATAGAGGATATGTGAAAGTATATCCATGCACCACTAATATAAATAAACCACAGAAAAATTGAAGCACTTTATCAAAAATTGTTACAACCTAGTTGAAAGGAATACCTACTGCAATACCAATAGGTTGAGAATAAAAAAGCTATATATATGGAAGTACTTCCTAAATTTCTTGAAATAAGAAGGATGGATTAGGATTAACCTCAGCCAAATCCATGATGAATACATTTATCTTGAAAAAACCTACTAAATTAAAAATGAGGCATATAAGTGATGACAAGGTTAAATGCACAAGTAGCCTAAAAAAAACCATAAAAAATGACAAGGTCACATAATTAACTAGTGCAACTTATGATGAGAATATCCTAGAAATTACCAAGGTCATAAATCCTATAGTATGATACACAACCATGGGTATCATGTATAAAATATACTACACCAACAAAGAGGATTTGACTAAATCAACATCTATCTACAGATCACACTACATGGTAGTGGAGGGGAAGGAGGCAAGCCTCTAAAAAGTATTTTGGGAGAAACTACTAGAGAATATATACTGCACAAAGAAAACTCACTACCAATTTAGGTATGGCATTCTTATTATTTTCCTTACTTCAAGGATGCTACTTATTTAATTGCAATCTACTTCAAGGATGCTACTTATCTAATTACAATCTAGTGGCGTTTCTTGAAAACCCTCCAATAATATATCTAGAATTAGAAGTTAATACCATATGATATGGTCCAAAAATATATCAAAGACATCATCTTCTCAGTTGCCAAAGGACCCAAATACAAAAAAAATCATATGATATTAACAAATTGACTACTATACAAAAACACTACTAAAGTTGCCAAAGGACCCAAATACAAAAAAATTCACTACACAAAGGGAGTTTAAAGACAAGTTAAGCAAAAATAAATTTAAAAAATTGGAGAAATCTAAAACCCTAGCCACTAAAATAAGGAACTTACACACCTAGAAGATCAAGGAGGTTGACTGTGGGTTCTCCAAGATTTGAAATAAGTAATTATAAAGAGGATGAAAAAGGAGGAACAAGTGAAATAAAAATAAATTTGCATGCAACCCCACCATAGGATGAACTGGTATCCATAGAGGTATTGGAAGTACTACTACAAATGTGTGTGGAGAAGAAACCAATGGAAAAAGGGGGTGAAATAGAAAAACAATTAGGTATTCAAAACTAAATTATAGGAAGAAGAAACTAGAAAAAAATAAATAACAAAAAGATAAAAAGTAATACCAAAGAAAGAAAATAAGCAGTGATGGATGTTGATCTATTGACCATTGGCTTGTAAGAAAGGCATGCTTAAAAAAAAAAGAAATACATATACACAAGTGGGTAAATAAAATACAACTATAGTTAAAGAATCTATCATTAGATATATGGTAACTTCCTCTACAACCTTTGAGAATATAATAGAAAAAAATTTAGAGTAACTAGAAGAAGTAGAAAAGGAAAAAATCAATGCAAATTGAAGAAGAGATAAGGAGGAAAGCAATATAAGAGATTACTTCAATGCTACCTATAGCACAACAATAAAGGCTAGCACAATTTCAAGAAAAATAAATTTAGTATAAATAGAGGGTGGATAAACTAATCCTACAAATTCAATATGCCAAACAAAAAATTTAGTAGGAAAATATTGAGGTGACTAAACATGTGTATACATTAATACTAGAGGAGAAAAAAGTATAATCTGGTCTCTTGAAAATAGTTGGGAGTATAACAAGAAGTACCACTACAGACACCATTACTAAATAGGACCTCCACGTCCTCCATATCCACCTCCCCCATGTATCACATCAAATATTTATTGGTACAAAAAATGAAAATCCAACCAACTGCAACACCTCAAATACTTTAATTACCATTGGTTGGAACATAAGTAGACTTATCTAGGATATCACCTCTCCAAATTTTTTAACTTGGGGATATCTTCCATCAAACCACAAGATAATATTTTTTAAAGTAACATGTGGAAAACATAGAATAGTTGGAAAATATAATAAGTATTACTTAGAGGAAAATTCCCTAGCTACAAATATATATAACATAGTCACTAGGGTAATAGTTGAAGTAACTAACATGGAGTAATAATTGAAATGGAAAATCAAGCTTCAAGACTCCACACCATAATTGTAGAAAGAGTTGCAAAGAAAAAAATGGATGAGGAAAGGAAGAAATGTGTAGCATCTCACACATAGTTGGAGTCCCACATAAATACACTACAAAACACAACCAATGTTATCAAAACACTATATGAATTATATCTATAATGGCCCATATTAACTGAAGCCCTCAAAGGAAAAAATGATCAAATAGGGACACAAATATCACAAGTGGCCACCACTTATGATGCAATACAATATATGAATGGGATAAAAAGAACATAATTAACAAAATTGCACACTCAACTTCAACTATTGTAGGATTATAGAGAGGAAATTAAAGCATAAATCAAATAGTTGCAAGAAGTGACCAACCATAGACTTTCTCATGTAAATGGATTGCTCCATGATGTAAAAAAATATTTCCCAACAAATCAAGATCCCATATACTATTTTCGAAGGAAAATTAGATCCTTACCTAGGTTAGTACCCAAATATAAGTATTGCAACAAGATACAAATCAATAAGATACCACATTTTTATAATTGAAAGAAATCTACAAAAACATCTTTCTTGTAAATTAACTATTTCTCATGTCAAAAGGAGAATACATAGTTTTAAGGGGGATGATGTTGGAAGAGGATATAATATATGCACAAAAACACTTAAAATATACCATAATTTGCTACAAAAGGAATGTGAAGTGCAAGGTCACCTAGGCCAATTGGGAATAGACATATTTTGTAAGACACATCCCTACTGCATGTATATGTATGAAAAACCATGATGATGTAAGATGTAAGAAAAGATAGGAAAGAATAAATATATTAAGAGCATAAGGCTTTTTATATGCATATATATGTATGCATGTGTGTGTATACATACATATATATATGTATACATCTATGTATATATGTGTATACATACATACATACATACATACATACATACATACATACATACATACATACACATACACATACACATACACATACACATACACATACAAATATACATATACATACATACATATATACATACATACCCACACACACACACACACACATACACACACACACACACACACACATATATATATATATACACACATATATATATATACACACACATATATATATATATATATATACACACATATATATATATACACACATATATATATATATACACACACATACAGACACACACACACACACACACACACACACACACACACACACACACACACACACACACACACATATATATATAAAGGAAATTGAAGGTAATGATGTTATGAATGTTTAATTTTTATATGATGTATTCTTGATGTTTGCTAAGGTACCACATATTATAATTTTATACCAAAAACCTTATGATCATTCTCCTACTATGTCTCTAGGGTATAAATACAACACTCAAGATTCTTAGGGCTTAGAACTCTAGTTTGTGATCACATTTTTCTTGCTAATATAGTTCCTTTATAGTTAGATTAATATGACCTAGTACAAATTTTGGGGTCATATGCACATTTGGGTATGGTTGTTGTTTTGATAGTAGGAGAAAAATAGGTTTTGAAGGGACCCAAAACCCTTTACAACAAAACTCTGGTGATACAAAACATGAAATAGTTAAAATAATATCTAACTATCAGCCAAAACACAACAAAACAACTGACAACAACCAAAGAAACTATTTCAATTTTTTTAAGGTGTTGGCCACCTCTCTAGTTCTTGATTGTAGTGAATATTTACCATTGAAATAAGTTCATTTTTCTTTTCTTCAAAAGTTTTCATCATGTTTCCCCTTGTCCTAACACTTGGGACTTTTTCCTCATCCTTAGTTGGATTTTTTCCCTTCTCTTTGGTAGCTGGACCTTTCTCGTGCAACCTTGCTGCATAGATATGATCCTCCTTCAACTGACTAAGTTTCTCTGAAAGAACCTTGAGAGAGTTTGCACTATTCTTAATGGACATGTGGCTGATTTGTAACAACTTCTTGTTATCTTCCTCAATATATTTCACTTTATTTTCCACTTCTTGGAGGCGGTTCTCACAATAATTTTTAAAATTAGAGATTGAAATCTCCAAGTCAAAAATTATCTCAATAAGAAAATCAAAAGCCACCCCTTTAGGTTGATTATATAAATTTTCCTATAAGCTTCTGATCTTAATATTAACTTTGTTAAACTCTTTCATCACCCACTTAGCAAGTTTAAAGTTACATGTCACCCCATTCCTAGCCATGTCAAGAAGATACATCATTGAAGTATTATCCTCATCAAGGTATGAGAAGTACTTAGAGAGGGGATGAACACTAGCAACAAACTTTACCTTTCCTAAATCAACATCTTTCACTGTAGTTTCCATGAATTTTTCTTTACCCTTAACAACAATTACAACCTATTGAGAATTTTTTTGGATATTAGTTTCCTCAGCTGCCATAGAAACATCTCTTCTAGTAGCACAAACTAGAGCCTTCACTTGTCGAGAACAGTGTTGAGTCTCTCCCTCCTCCCCGATCTTAGAGCCTCTAGAACACGAACCCTAATTCTTCGACCTCTTAATGGGAGCTTTCCTTTTTTAGCCGTCTTTCTTCCTCTTGTGTTGAGGGGATTCTGAAGGTGAAGAAGAAACCTCCACCACTTCAAACCTATCCTCCTCTATTTTCCACTCCTCATCCCTGATTTCCTTAGTGCTCGAGTCTATCATATGTGTTTCAGTCACCATAGGTTGATCTTTTCCCAAAGATTTACTACCCTTAATAGATTTAGCCAGGGAATTGACCTTAACATACTCCATGATAATAATAATGAGACCCTCATGGAGAATAGGGGTGTGATGATTTCTAAGATGCACATAAAAAGAGTTCTCCAACAAGGAAAAAAGAAAAAGATGGAAAGAAAACCAATAGATTGTGTCTAAAGTTATTAAGGAGAGTAAAATGGTAACCCAAAAAGAAACACCCATCAAGAGTCACATACCTCATTAAAACTTCAACAAAATTAACCCAAATGCATTTAATAGAGATCCTTTTGTAACGCCAGGAATACATATTAACCAGATTCTCCTTTTCATTACCCTTGAAGAATTGCTCCATCACGTCCTCATTACCCTTTCTTTCTTTAAAAAACTTCCAACCCTAAATCTACAAACCAATAATATGAGTGATGAATTATTTAGAGATAGGAAAGACATCATTCCCCCTCAAAATTCTATTATGTTAGCTTTGGACAAATAGGTTAGAGGCTTCATGATCAAAACCATGAAACCTCTCTATAAAGGGAGGTAAGCCTCCCTTTTCCAGAATCTTCCACACCTTTGATTTACTTCTCCATTTGTCACAAGAGATAGGTTCGAGCCTACTTCTATCTCCCCCCATTTCTTTGCTGCACAAGCCTCTCTCTAAAAACAAGAACTTGTTGCAATCTCTCCTCTTTACAAACTAGTGCCTTTTAGAAATATGAATAGCTTTGGAAATGGGCAAAGGGCTACCCATAAAATGTGTAAAGATGGAGGTAATAATTACATCCCAATCTCCCCTATTTGAGTAATCAAACTGGTAGTCATGTCTCAATAATGACTTGGCCTTCTCGGGAAGGCAAGAGTATACTTCCCAAACCTTGGTACTCATTAGATTAATACCCTCATTATACAAAAAACTATGAGGGAATTTCCTTCCCTAAAATTACGAGAGAAACATACTTCCTCAAAAGTACTCACCATCTCGAGGGAATCATTCATAAGTGACTCAATTGTCTAGCTCTGCTTGTTAAGACCTTGTAAACACTTAAAAATATTAAGTGAGTCACCCTCGATCCATAATTTTTTGAAACTGGGCTATCAAATGTAGATTTAATGCCAACATAAGTAGCTTCGGTCTCGACACGGTGGGGTATGGTTGTTGTTAATTCTATCAATTTTTACATTTTAATTGATCTAGAAAATATATTGAGGAAACCTTTAGGAACACCCTCTTGAGTTAAATTTGAGACCAAAAAATAGGAAAAACCACCCCCTCTTGGAGTTAGCCTTTAACCAACTTGAGTATGTTGATGATGCTCTATTTACCTTCTTGATGATACAACCTTTTCCCTAAAGGTGGAGAAAACCTCTAGGATTTGTAAGAGTAATTTTGGGACCTAAGAGAATATTAGGAGAGTTGAATAGCCTACATAAATACAACCTTGTAACAAACTTATCAAGGTAAAATAAGGAAAACATCATGTTGGTACAGAAAGCTAAAATTCCTAATAATAAAATAACTAAACTAAGAATAGATTCTTCATGGATAGTGGGTGTGAAAGTGTTGATGTAGCTAGGACTTGTAGAATTATTGTGACTCTTTGAAACCATTATATTTTGGATGTATATCTTATAAATGTGTATTCAAACAATGTTTCTATTTTACTTCAATATAAGTAAAATACAACATGTATTCAATTTCTAATACTTATGTGCTTATTATTCAAAGTGAGACAATTTTTTGTGTCATCTTGCTTCCTTCAAAATAATCTCAAATTTGAAATGGTTAGTTATGGTGGATTTTAATTATCCTTAAAGTGAAAAATAAAGGAAAGGGGGAGCTCAAACTCTTTCAAAAAGTAGGGAAGGCCTTATAGATTTAAACAATCAATATGCTTTGATGGATTTTGATATTATATGTGTTGATGTCATTTCATCTAACTAAAGGTTTGGCTCTTGTTTTATCTAGGTAAGATTTTATTGTACCCTTATGTCACTTGATTGGTTAAATCTATATTAATTCTCTTTGTCTACTTTAACTCGGATTGGATAAAATCATTCTATCATTGAAGTTTATACTCTAAAAAAGTACGGTAAGAAAAAATATTTTATTTTTTATTTAAAAAATGTTGACTCATCATCCCCATTTGATGGATAAAATTATGCAATTGTGGAATATTAAAGTGTATGGATAAACTATAATTAGGTTTTTCAATAATATCAAAAATTTCAAGCTCAATATTTTAAAATATAGAATAATCTTTCATTTGGTAACATTTTGAAAATAAATATGAAGCTATCACTCAACTCAATGCCAAGTGGTAGCTAATTTAGATTTTGGATGTGAATAAGATATAATGGTTATGGATAAATCAAATTTATGTGACTTTCACTTTTTAAATTTCCAAAGAAGAGGACTTTTGAGGTAGATATATAGAGTAATATGGTTTAATGAGTAGAATACAAATACTAAAATTTTCAACATAACTAAGTATCGAAAACATTGATCTTCCAATAGAATCAATGAAATTTGTATGGGTAATAAATTATTTTAGGATGGATCATTTATAAGGGATAGATTTATATTTTTTTTTAGTAAAATTATTGTAGACATCTAAATTTGATCACTTCCACATGATCAAAATCGTCTACTCTATTCATCTATTTCATTGATAGTGATTAAATAATTTATTTAATCATTATTTGATTTTCTGAATAAGGTTCCTAAAGTATGTAATTGAATAAATTAAATACTTTACCTTACACCTTTTCTTCTCTAAATTAAATAAATAAGACAATTTATTTAATTTAGTCATTTTACTTATTTAGATTAAAACCAATTTTTAATCCCTCTTTTTCTCTCTCCTTGTCACATTCTCCATAATTCTCTTTTAATCTGGATTAAATTAATTAATCTATGATTAGGATGTGAACCACTTAATCAATGTTAGTGTCACATACTCAATAATCTCCCACTTGCCTTTAATCTCTCATTAATTATCATAATCCTGTGTTTGCACAACCTTAATCAAGGTCATTAGCCTAATCAGTACCTTGGTCAACTCTCCCCATCCCCCAAGGAATTTTTAATTCCTTTTTAATTCACCCAAGGCTCTTCTCTTCCCCATGAAAGTTCTAGAAGGCTTGAATTGTCACTTTACATGTGCCAAGGACTTCTAGAACCTTGGACTTGTCACATCATTCACATGTGGCAAATCCCCACCTTTTTGGAAACCCTCTCTTATCCACTAGATTCTTCTAATCATTGTGACTTTTTAATTCACTTTTATTCCTCCAAGGAATCTTCTCATCCGCCAAGGTACCTACAAGGTAATTGTCATTCATCCATCTCATGTACTTCTCTTCCACCTCATTTCCACATCACCCTGCCCTAAGACATCTCATATTCCACATGTCAATATGTGAGGGCTTGTGAGTCCTCAACTCACCATAGCCCTTCATCTTGATCTTGTTGGATCAATCTCAACCGTTGAATTATCTAGAGAATTAAATTTATCCTATAAATACCCCCTCATTTCTCTCATTTGGGAGAAATATTTTGCTACCCAAACTCTTGAAAAAATACCATTTGAGCTCTCATCCACCATAGCATCTAGTATTTCATCCATCTTGCATTTCACTTTGCACATTCAATTTAGCTTGTCATCCAAAGAGCACACAAGTCTTCAAGGATCAAAGGGCCAACCAAGGAAGGATCAACATGAAGGTATAACCAATTTCAATCATTTTTCATCTTGTTTTCATGTTTATCTTTCCTTAGGCTAATCATTGAGGTGTCCTATTTTATGTTAGTTCTTTTCATTGCATCATTAGTTGTTGAGCATCTCACATTAGGAACTTAGCATTTTAGGAGATCACACTTATCACTAAAAATAATTTTATTAGCTTTGAAATCAAACATGATATATTGAAACTTAAATCCTTATTATTATATATTTATCATAACTTGAAGTTAATAAAACCCTTATCAAAGGAATAATTTAAATTTTGTGTGTTTACTTTTAAAAAAATAAGGATCCACGCTCTAATGGGTTCCCCAAATTTATCTTTTAGATGTTTTATGATATCATTACTAAGGATTTGGTGGATGTAGCTAAAGATTTTGTTAGAAGTGGAATATTTTATAAGGATTTGAATTCTACTTTTGTAGTGCTTATTCCAAATAATATCGGGTCTACCAACTTGTAATCCTCTATAATTCAATTTTTAAAATATTTTATAAAATTATTGATGTAATATTGTAGTAATTTATCCAAAAGTTGATTTCATAGTAGCAAAGTGTGTTTTTCCATGAAAGGGAAAATCTAGATTCCATCATTCACATTCATGAAGTACTCATTTTTTGGAAGTATATAAAATGATAGCTTTATTTTTAAGCTAGATTTGATGAAGGCATACAACTACGCCTCTTGGGAGTTTCTTACTAAATTCATGAAAAAATTAGGTTTGGGAAAATTTTGTTAAAGTTATTTTGGAGTGTATCTCTAGATTCTAAAGTTCTATGTAATCATTAATATTACCCCTTCTAGTTTTTTCAAGGGATATAAATAAACTTGACAAGGTGAACCTATCTCCCCTTTCTTGTTTATTATCATTGTGGAATATTTGGGAATAAGATAGAAATAGGTCTCCAAGGGTAGGTTCAAATATGTCAAACTAGCATCAAATTGTGCCACCATTTCCCACTAGTAATATTTTGATGATATTATTGTTATAGATCATAAAGCCTCAATTTCTAAAGTAAAATTATTGAAACAAAATCTTTTCGATTATTAAAAAGCTTTAGAAAAAAATCATCTTGCTAAAACGTATCATTTTCCCTCTTAATATTCATTTGATGAGAGAAAAAAAATCCATCATTTTGGGTTTTAAATTGGTTCTCTCCCTTCCTTCTACTTGGATTACCACTCTTTAGGGATACTATTCTAGATTGTTTTTGGAATGGATTAAAATATATATTTTTGTGGTAATGGAAATTGTACTCCCTTCTTGGAGATAGTATAATCCCTTGCCTAATTTGGATCTATTTTGGGTACCCTTGCATTAATTACCCTTTAAATCATCATTAATAGGCCTCTAAGACCCATTATTTCGAATCTCAAGGCTTATTTCAGCTAAAAACCTGACAAAATCATTTAAAACGTCAAAAATCCTGAAAACCCACCTCAAAAAGCTAGGGTGGGACTCATTCGCCACCTTGGGTGAATGAGCCCCCCTAGGTGGGATCCATTCACCACCTTGGGCGAATGAGTCCCATTCGGGGTCTTTTTAAGTTTTTAGTGGGAAAAACACCTTTTTAGTTTAAATTTTTGGTTGAGGTTGGCCTTTGAGATCTAAATAACGGTAAATTAGGTGTTAATGCCTATATAAGCAAGCTTCTAAATCATTTTTATAATCTAATCAATCTAAGAAAGCATTTTCAAGAGCAATTTTAAGAGACACGCATCGAGAATCTTCAAGCATTCATTCACAAGAGAATTCAAGTTTCAAAAGAAAGTAAATTTAAAGTCTTGGAGTACCATTAAAGTGTTTTTGTAGGTCTTCAATCTCACTTTCATTCAAGATCTAGCATTGTCAAGGGTTGATCATGGTTGTCTATGGTGAATCATGATGGATTCTAGGTTGGGGAGATGCAACTAGCCATCAAGCCAAGCCTAATGACTTGTTTCCTAAGTGATTCCATCCTCCATTATCACTCTAGGGTAAACCCACAAAAGTGGTTTACAATTCGAGTGAGGAAGGAAAAGTTCCAAAAAATGACCCCATTAAAAAAAATTGGTTTTTGGGGGTTCGAATGAACTCTAGTTTTGAGCGAACCCATTAAAAGTGGGAACCCACATTTTCCCATTATGGAAAGGGGGTTCGCTCGAACCCTAGTTCAAGTGAACCCTGGTTCGAGCGAACCCATGGTGTTTCACTCAAACCCCTTAGGTTCGCTCGAAGCCCCCTTTCCCCACCTTCCCACCCTCTGGCACAAAAAAACTCCATATTTTTTCCCTTCGAAGCTCGGGTTGAGGATGAAAACAGAGGAGACTTCATAGACCCAACTGGATGATGGTAGTCCTTAGAATGAGCTATCCAACGAATATAATTTTAATATGTTTTGGTTTTATTATGTATATTTTTTTAAAGATTTATTAAACATAGGTTTTTCATCGAAAATCAAGCTCTTTGTTCTACACATGTGGAAAAATAACAGATTATCAATTTATTTTTATGAAAAATATGAGTGTACCAGATATTGAAGTCCTTGATCCAACAACAATTTTTTTTTAATTTTTGATACATACAAAAAAAGTTACATTGTATATAGTTCGCCTATGTTTGAATTGTAATTGGTTTGAATTCAAAACTTGATTAAGGAAAAAATATTCAATAAAAAACTATGAGACCAATTGGAAGCACTATATATCATAGTTACAAATCTAAATTTGAAAAAAAAACAATTTTATCCTTCATGGAAAAAAAAATATGTTGTATACAGTGAGCATCACTCCTTAAAAATGTTGTTTACTAAAAAAAACTAGTTTTCGAAGGAGATGGAAAAAGAATTACAATTTGATTCCAAATTTTTAGAAAAAAATATATTTAGAATCTACAAACAAAATGTCACAAATCACTAGTTTGTATCATCTTCAAATTCCTCACGGTTTAGCTGTTATAGGTTCCTGAAAATGAAGATTTAGTTAGAAAAAAATATTTCAGTGTCTAGTTCAGCCAAAAATTGTAAACCACTATTGTGGGATCACCCTCTACATTCAACCTAAGGAAGGTACAAGCATTATTGAGGCTCATTTGGGTGATTAGAGGTCTCTCAAAGTGATTCATTCATCACCATATTTTCATTCATGAATTATATTCTTACACATTAGAATAGTGTTGCATTATGTTTCAGATTTCCTAGTCTTAGACACATTTAAGGCTAGGGTTTATGTTCAAATTTACATTCAAGTTCCATTATTTTCATGAAGGTTTAATTACCAAACTAGGGGTTTGATCGAGGCAAACCCCCCATAAGAAAATCAAGTCCATATTCTATTGTGTAGGTGATTTCTCATATTCAGATCTGAAAACCTATTTAGAAGGGAAGGGCAAAGATATGAGTATAGATATGAACTTTAAATTCCTAAAAAAGCGGAACAAGACTAATTTGCCACATGTGGTGAATGAGTCCCACTATAGGTGTTTTCCAAAACTGTTTGTAGATTCAAATACCCTTTTCCCCAAAGCTGGTTCCTATGCAAAAATCCAGATCTAGGGTTGATTCACGTAGATTAGTGAATGAGTCCCAGTAGGTCAAAAGGTCAAAATTTTCAGCATTTCAGAGCTCCATTCCACCATCTTCAAATTTCTAGGTGCACACAATCCTTTATGTAGCTTTCTATTTTGTTTCATTTTCTTTTTTAGGTCATTTAGTGAAGCTTTGCATTGAATTGGGGTTTTGCATTTCATCTTGCATCATACTTGCATTGCATTTTTCTTTCCAAGTTCCTACTTGGTGGTGAACCCCTTATTAGTTTGCAATTAGCCCCTAGGATAAAATTATTGCAAGATCTCTTTCTCCTTTGCATTGAGATCTCTAGGGCTACCCTTGAATGTAGTAGGTGGAAAGTGGGTATTATCTATGTCCTAAGTCATATGATAACATCTAAACCCCATTTTCCATATACAAAAATTTCAATATAAAATTTTAGGTTGAAAAGACTCACTCCTAAGTCAAGATGGTAATATCCAATTGATCAATTCCTCTCTTCAGAATATTCTAATTTATAGCTTCAAATTTCTTAATACACTTAAATTTTTTTGATGATGAGGTGGAAAGTATATAGAAAATATTTCCTTGGCTTTAATATAAAGTATAGAAATCATATCCTACTTTTATTTTGGGATTCCATTTATAAATCCAAAAGTAAATATGGGTTGGGCTTAAGGAGAGTCAAATATTTTAAAATTGCTATAAATTCTAAGATAACTTGAAGATTAATTAATGAACAAGAGGTGTGGATAACTATCAATTCCAAGAACTGCCTATACAGGAGAAATTGAATTCATAATATGAAGATACTAAACTAATCACTACCTCCTACATATATCATACTTAAATGTCATGGATATAACCTATCCAAACTTAACTAATATGTAGGACTACGTAAACGATTATATAAATCAATTAAGGGTTATGCTAGCCATAAGCTATTTTTACACATTCCCATGAGTAATATAGGATAAGGACAAAGTAGTAGTTTATTGTAGAACCTAGAGGCTAAAAATGGTAAATTAAAAAATGAGGCATTGTAAGGGATTTTATTGCAAGGGACCTATGAGAAGAGGTGGAATTTTGATGTAGTTCTCTAGTATGAACACTCAAACCTACTATTGTAACTATGTATGGAAAGACAAGAGATAAGATTTATAAAGGAAAGTAATCAAAAGACAAGTGCAAATTTATTTGGGGAAATATTAAAAAGATTAAATCTATAAATATGGATGAAAACTAGAAATTTTCCTATCTTAATTGTAATCAAGAGTGAAATAAGCTTAAGTTTGGGAGCCAATTTTGATTCAAAAAGAATGCATTCAAAGAAATATGTGTATAGATTTTAAATATAGGATTATCAAATTTACTAATTTTAATTGTCAAGGCAATTACAAAATTGCTAAGATGTATTCCTAATTTTTTGAGGCAATTCTATCCAGAAAGAGGTGATTATGTAACTTATAAGAAAAGTGACACATTTTATAAATCCACATAGCATGAAAACATAATAAATAGCTAGGAAACATGAAATAGAAGCAAGGGAGGGTCCTATGAGTTAGCTTAACACTTACATCAAGGTTGGATAACATAAGAGAATGTTTGATCATTCCATGTGGGTTGTGTGTTGGATAATTAGATCATCATAAGACTACCATGCATTCCTATGAAATGTTAGGCACTTACAAGACCCACCTCTTTTGTCCTTAATTGATTTATCTTGACTAGGGTTTAGGCCATTGTCACTTTTTATCCCTTTGATCCTTACCCCCTAACCATCCTTACTCACTTTCATTGTTACATCCTTTTCATGGATGTATTTATCTATTCATATACATGATCACTTCCTATGCCACGAGGCTTTATGATAGGTAGGGAAAACTTTAGTGGTGAATATTTTCCAATTGGTGAATAATAGAAATTAGGACCTCCAGAAATGGTGAATAGTACAAGCTAAAACAAAGACTAAATCGCCAGGTTTTTACAAAAAAAAAATTGTCTCCATTAATTCGCCCATGCATTATTTTTTAAACTAATAAATCCAATTGATTCGCCATGTAAATGATCTGTCATTGGAACCGATTCGCCAGTAGTTTATACTATAATTACAAATATTAATTATATTCGCCAGTAATATTATATTCCTACCATTAATTTTGGGGCAATATTGCCACAATAATAAATTACCATTTAATTTCAGGGATATTATAACCTTGAATAGGGCTTTTATTTATTTCCATCAAATCATCGATTATATTTTTAATTGGATAGTTTGTTGTGATTCCGCGACCTAATACACATGTGCCTTTTAAAAGGATTGTTGAGCCCCCCTTGATCCCTGCAAAGGGTGCTGCCCCTTGACCTCGCCGGTGGTTGGCGCCCTTGGGCCCCTACTTCAATATTACAAAAAAATTTTAAAAAATGGAGGAACTGTGCCAACCAACTATGCAAATTTTTAAAGGAGAGATTCGCCATTTTAATCAATCTTTTTAGTGATTATTTGCTAGGATTCACCACTATGATTATTATTTTTATCAATTATTCATTGAGATTCGCTAGGATTTTACAATATTTTTAATAATGTGCATAGATTCACCAAGAAATTTAATATTTTTTTCAAATAAAAGGATAGATTCGCCATAATTTTTTTATATTTTTTTCAAATAAAATGAAAGATTCACCAAGATTTTACACCTTTGCTAAGGGGGCGGGGGGGGGGTTCTTAAAATTATCCCTGATAATAGGTCTATTATGTGGCTTATGGCACTAACTTAACTAAGTTGCTTCAATCCTATATTCACTTTAAAATATATTTAGGGATGTTGAGTCATGTGATGTTATGCTTAGAGAATATTCTTAATACATATCATTATACCTCTCTTGATCCTTCCTTCCTTGATAAGCATAATTTTTCCTCCTTGATAAAAACACATCTCTCACCTTCAATTGCATATGATTATGATGCGATTTCTATCATGCTTTGTAATATATTTGTTGATTTGGTATTATCTAGATCTATGATGATTATCCTAGATATGATCTTTTATGATGAGTGTACTTCTTCTATCACTAGTGATGTACCTATACATGATATAAATTTTATTTATGTTCATCCTCACCATAAGATTGCTACCCCACATAGATCATGACAATCTATTTTCCCTATCTTACATGATTCATGGTCTATTGATGATATGCTTAGTGATGATCATACTGATGGTTATTTATATTCTCATGATGAAGTTGATGACTCTTTATGTGATGATGATTTGATGTATGATACACATTCTTTTAATGAATTTATGATGGAGTCATTTAGTTTTAATGAAGAAATAGAATTACATGCTAGATCATTCCTATGCTCATAGTATGCATATATGATGATTATACAAGTTTTAGAGAATACACTTGGTGATATCATAGTTGATAGAGATAAATAATATTTTAATTCATGTCATACTTATTATACATCCTTCTATAATTTGTCACATAATTTCAAAGATTACTTTGTATTATTAATTGTGGATCATGTTTTGCTTGTAATTTTCATTCTTTCCCTTCTAGTGACCCTTAGTTCCCAGATCCAATAGATTTATCTATATGCATCACATGATGATATAACACCTTTTGATGTAGACATCCCTTTAGATCCTTTTGTACAATTCATCCTTGAATCATTGTGGAGTACAATTTTTATACCTTCTATTGAAAAAAAATATCACTTAGACATACATGAGGATGAAAGAGAACATGAGGATCTTTTATAATTTTTACTTGGTATATTCAAGGATAATGTTTCACTCATTGATGATATGAATTCCACATCCAATCTCACTATTACACATGAGATGCATACACATATGGATATGAGATATACATTAAGAATGATATTTTACCTCATTTGATTCTCTCCAATACAACATATTGTCTATAAAAGAGTTTTAATGTGTGAATAGGAATAATGTCATGAACTCAAAGGATTCATCAACAAATAAAGATCAAATCAATAATCCCAAATCCAATGATGAATAGAATTATTACCAACATGAATTGGTAGCAATAATCAAATGAAATCAATCAACAACATAAATCAAACTACGCTAATCTAACCTACTTTTACCTCACTCAAAATCACCAAACCTTACTCCATTGTCAAAAGTATAAGATTGCGTTTCTTGATATGATATGTGGATTTCTCATAAACTTAGCATAACCTTGTTGTTTAAAAACAAGATTGATGAAAATGTGTTATGGGAGCTTGGATGAAAATTTGAGGAGGAGATTGAATGATCAAAGATGTTTGATTTATAGGCTTTTAGGATGTGAGATCAATGGTGTGAGATGTGAGATTAGATTGATGGATGAGAGATCAAGAAGATGTGCATGGGATTTGCATGGAAAGATGAAGTGAAGTGAAGTTCAATTCACTTAGTAAATTTAGCAAAGTCACTAAATTCAAAAGAGTTGACTAAATTTAGGATTAGAAGACTGAAGATAAGATTAAACGACTATAGATGATATAATTATTTTATTTATTTTAGAGGAATGTGCAAACTAAATAAATTAAATAATTTATTTAATTTTGGAGGAATAATTAGCTACTTACATCATCAAAAAATTATTTAATTATGAGAGATGAGAAGGAATGCATGATTTTTTAATTAAATAATTAAAAATTATTTACTTATGTGGATAAGAAAGAATGCATGATTCTTTAATTAAATAATTAAAAAAAAAATAATTATGTGGATAAGAAAGAATGCATGATTTTTAAATTAAATAATTAAAAATTGTTTAATGAGTTAAGGAAAAATATTAATTATGATGGCGTGTGAGGTGAGCAGGCGATTCACAGTGAAGGTGTGGGCGTAGGAAGCTGAGAAGGAATGGCCATCTCTAGAGAACAGGTTGTGTGAGGATACCAATGCTGGAGCAGTAATGAGTCCCAATCTGAAAGCGGTAAAGGAGAACAAGGAAGCCTGGAACGCTTCACATTGGAGGCAAAGGCTGAGTTCAAATGGACACAGAAACCCTAGGCACAAAGGACCTCCATGGCTTGACGGGTGGAGACAAGAGTGCAAATATCGTTCCTGGGAAGCCGATCACAAGAGACAAACAAACGACAAGAACGGGTATGGGGGGAGGCAACAAAACAAGCGAACCGCCAAAAGGAAATTCGATCGCGTATCATCGCACATGGACACGGGAGGTAGACGCGAGCAAAAAATGAAACCAGTCCAGTCGAGTTGGTGCAGAGTGCAACCAAACTGTGACCAAAACAAGGAGCCGATGACTTCTGGTTGTAATTGTGACTCCCAGGTGGTGGCGTCAAAACCAACTAAAAAAAAGAGGGCTACCCTAGAAATTCCCTTAGCGGTGACGAAAGATCTTTGTTATGCCCTGGAAGATAATGTCGTGTTAGCCAAGTGGTGGGGAGATAATTGCAAAAAATCCCGGATGAAGGCTTGGTGGGCGGGGAGATGGCTGAACAAGATGGAATTAAGGTTTCTGTCGAATAGCTTCTTCATTGTGGTGTGTGTGTCTGCAGACCAGAAAAGGGAAGTTCTTTCGACAAAAAACCTAGAAATGGATGGATTTGGTTTTTTCCTAATAGGATGGACAAAACACTTTGATGCAACCCAGTATACACCTGGGAAAATGCAAGTGTGAGTGGATCTGGATAACCTCCCAATGGAGCTTTGGAGTGAGGAGGCCCTCGCAGTCATTGGGAATGCCTTAGGAAGATTTGTGACAATGGACAAAGCAGTGGCAATGGATGGAAATGAGGGTAAAATGCGAATTTGGTGGAGATAGCACCCTGGAACCAAGTCTAGGAGGAGTTGGAGCTTTCACACAAAAGGAATATGGTGGGTTCAAAAGGTGGATTGGAGGTGGACAAACTGTCATACCATTGTTAGGAAGAATTGGGAAAGGAAGGGCTGGCACCATGAAACTATCGTGAACCCGAAAGGGAAGGAGGTAGAAGGCTGTGGGGAAGGCCCTTCCTATGGAGGACCCAATGCGACAAAGGTTCCCACAAAAGATGATACACATGGACAAGCAAAGTTTTCAGAGGAAACCTAGCATAATGGAAATTTTCTAAAGAATGTTGAGGAAGGAGTGGTGGCCCAGAGGGGAGGAGAAGCGACCAAGCCAGAGAAGGAAGATGCTTTTAATACCGAAACTGAAGGCAATGAGTGGGAAACAATTATGGAAATAGGCAATTCACTGAGGGATATCTCAGATGAAAAAGATCAAGAGTGGAAGGAGTCAGAATCGGATGAGGTATTGGACGATGATTGGCCTAATGCAAAAAATCTTCAGATAGTCCCTTGGGCGGACTCTAGGGACAAGGAAGTCGTACCATGGGCAGAAGATCCTATTAGCTGTTGATCTTTGGAGCGATTAGATGAAATGAGGGAAGATCTAGAGAATATGAGTGTGGAAAAAAGAAAGCTTGGTGTATCTAGGACCTGAGGGGGGGAAAACACTCCAGACTATCACGATCAAAGAAAGGTTGGAAGGAAAACGAATGAAGAAAAATGCTCGATGGTTGGGGAAGCATCAGGCCAGCAAAAGATAACAATGCATCTAAGATCTGGGAAGGGAGGATCCCTTCCCGGGGGGCAATTAAGTTACTAAGATGGAATGTTAGGGGCTTAAACACCCCTAACAAAAAGTGCCTCTTGAGGCGCCTAATCCAAGACAGTCTCGTGGAAGTGGCACTAATACAGGAAACTAAACTAAATAAAGGGGAAATGGAGTCTTTGAGCCAACAATTGAGGGTCTAGAAGATGTTGTTTGTAGAGGAAAATGGGGCCTCAGGTGGGATCATCACAATGTGGAGGCCAAGTGCAGTACAAGTGGTGGAGGTGGCAGCAGGATGGTGGTGGCTAGCAAGAAAAGTTATGAGCTTGAGATCCGAGCTCTCCTTTTTTTTGATAAATGTGTATGGACCTACGGGCTGCGGGGAGAAAAGGAAGATGTGGCTGGAAATTGAAGCTTTTGTAAGGGAGAATGGGGCCCCGATTGGCATTGTTGGTGGGGATTTTAACACAATCCTAAAACCAGAAGAAAAGAGGGGTGGTGCAAGCAGAAGACTACAGTCACAGGTTGATTTTGAGGCCTTTGTTAGTGGTAGTGCATTAATGGATATCCCTCTAGAAAGTGGTAGCTTCACATGGACAAATAGAAGAAAGGATTTTTGCAATATTGTAGAGAAACTAGACAGATTTTTGTTCTATGGGGATTTAACGCGTTTTCCATTTACCCTCGAAGGAAGCATTCTCCCTTTGTCAGGATCAGACCAATTTCCTATCCTCTTGGAAATAACTGGGAAATGGAAGGCCTGCCGATGTTCTTTCAAGTTTGAGCGAATGTGGCTCAAGGATCATGATTTCGCTAAGAAAGTATCCGAATGGTGGTAGGAGGATGTGGCAGATGGAAATGGGCTTTTCAAAGTAACAAGTAAACTAAAGAATCTAAAACACAAAATGAGAGCATGGAGCAAAGAATGTTTTGGGGATATCTTTGCTGAAAAATGAAGGCTTGAAGATGATTTAGCAAAGCTGAATCAGGATGTGCTGAAAGATGGTATGAACAATGAACATTTTTTTCAGGAGAAACAATTGCTTCATGACTGGGAAGAAGTTTTGGCAAGAGAAGAAATTTTTTGGCGACAAAATTCAAGAGATACATGGCTTAGAGATGGAGACCGAAATACAAAATACTTCCATAATTCCACAAAGGCAAGGAAAGATGCTAACAAAATCTTTATTTTGAATGGGGAGGGTGACCACCGATAGTTGGGCATGAGGCCATTGCTGTTGAAGTGGTTGCTTTCTTTCACAACATTCTCAATAGTTGGGACAGCTCTAGGGGAATGACACAAGCTGAGTTCTTAAACAACATTCCCTCTTTGGTCACAAATGAATAAAATGCCTCTCTTTTAAGGCCACTTTCATAAGAAGAAGTCAAGGCTGCAACCTTTCAACTCCATCCTGACAAGTCCCCAGGGCCAGACGGATTCCCTGCATCCTTCTTTCAAACCTTCTAGGATTTTCTAGGCACAGAGGTTACGATGGCCTTGGAGGAAGCACGTGCATCTGGCCAGCTTCTAAAGGAAATTAACTACACATTTCTTGCGCTAATCCCGAAAAAAGAAAAGCCATCCTCTCTAGATGAATTTCGGTCGATTTCTCTATGTAACACCATCTATAAAACTATGGCGAAGGTGATCTCTAACAGACTAAAGCCAATTATTCCAAATTTAATTGCAGAAGAGCAGATGGGCTTTGCGCCTAGGAGGTCTATATTTGATGGAATCATAATTGCCCAGGAGGCTATCCACTCCCTCCAAACGAGCGAGTGACCTGGGATGCTAGTGAAACTTGACATTAAAAAGGCATATGATATGGTGGACTGGCACTTTTTGTGCAAAGTTCTTGAAGCTTTTGGCTTTGATAAAAGCTGGATAGATTGGATCTTTGTATGCATCTCTACACCCTGATACTCCGTGCTCATCAACGGTGAACCTGAAGGTTTTTTTGAGGCTTCCCGGGGAATACGCTAGGGGGATCCCCTCTCTCTGTTTCTTTATATCATCATGGCTAATTTGTTGGGCAGGAGGTTGAGTGTGGCAAGGATCCAGGGGATTCTTAAGGGCATTCAAATCACTAGTGGTCTCCCAGCGTCCACCCATCAAAAATTTGTCGATGACACACTTTGTCTCGCTTGTACTGATTGTTGTTAAGCTAGGCTCCTAAAGAAGATCCTGAGGAACTATGCTTTGGCTTTAGGTCAACTTGTAAGTAATCAGAAGTCAGAGAATTTTTTCTTTAACACTAACCCAAGTGTGGCTGAACAGGTAGTAGAGATACTTAACTTCAAAATTGGTTCGCTACTAATGACTTATTTGGGTTTCCCCCTGGAGAGAGGTGTGCGATCTAGAAAACTATGGGATCCAATGGTCAGTAAAGTAAACAATAGACTGTCATCATGGAATGGAAAATGGCTCTCATGGGCCAGACACATTGTGTTGCTCAAAGCTGTCATCTCCTCCCTTCCCATCTACCTTATGTCGAGCCTAGCACTGCTAGGATGTAAGGCTAGGATTATTAACCAAAGTATGTAGCGCTTCTTTTTGTATGGATCGTTTGAACAAAAAAAATTTCCACAGATTGCCTTGGAGACTATTGGCAAACCAAAAGAAATGGGTGGCGTTGGCATCCAAGACTTGACAAAAATGAATATGGCTTTGGGTGCGAAGTTGGTGTGGGCAATGTACACAAGGAATGATGCCAAGTGGGCACAAGTACTACAACACAAATATTTGTTGGATGACAAAGCAACGTCAATTTTGACTGCGTCTCACCTCCCAAATGGCTCACGTATGAAAGCTTGCAGACACATAATAAAGGAGCAGCTGACCTGGGATAGTAAAGGTGGCAGGCTAACGAGATTTTGGGAGGACTCCTGGGGTGGATACCCCAGCATGGACAGTAAATTGGGCCATTCTCAGGCTAAGGCAATCCTATCTCAGGAATGGGGACATCATGTACACGACTATTTGGAGCCAAGGGGTGTTGAAGGCTCGCATGATGATATTTGGAGGCGGATCCCACAAGCTCACCTACCACAAGACGAGGTGGTACAGATCAAGGAAGAGTTACAAAAAAGGGTGGTAGCTTGGTGTAATGGTGAAGATAGGTTGGTAGGGCTGGTTCTAATTCAGGCACCTACAAAGTCAAAGACGGATATAATGGTATGCTGGATGGGTGGCCTCAGACTCCACTACCAATTCATCTCTGCTGGGATCGAGCATGTCTCCCAAAGGCCAAGACTTTTGCTTGGGCAACTATGAAGGGGTGAATCCTCACAGGTGATAGATTCAGAAAAATGGGTTTTGAGGGACCGTCTCGGTGCGTTATGTGTCACAGGGATGAAGAAGATTGCGACCACCTCCTCCTGCATTGTTTCTTTGTGCAGGCATGCTGGAATTGGCTCTGTGCTCGACTGGGTTGTTATGGAGCACTTCCAAATGACATTCGGTCCCTATTCATGTCATGGCCAATTCTTAGGAAGGAGTCACTTTATCATGAGATGTGGAAGATTTTCCCATCTGTGATGGTCTGGGAGTTATGGAAGGAGCGAAACAAAAGGGTGTTTATGGATTTGCATAGAGACTTCCCCACTTTCATCAACAAGATTGAAGTAGTAATTGTTGAGGTCTTGAACAACAGTGTGCGAAGAAAGAATCAACGGGATTGGGTGTTCACGTCCTAGGACTCGGAGGTTAGATGCTCTTGGCATGGGGTGATCATTCCTAGCAAAGGCTTGCAAGCCATTGGGAGCAAGAAAAGCAAGCGCCAAAATATCAAGTGGATTCCACCTCGGAAAGGATGGTTCAAATTAAACTTCGATGGTGCCTCACATGGTAATCCTACTATGTCTGGCATTGGCTATTGTATTTCGAATGATGAGGGAACTATGGTGGTGGAACAACCAACTCCACTCTTAGAAGGGATGAATACGGTGGCTGAGCTAAAAGCCTTGATTTGTGGTCTCAAGCTTATTAAGCGTTTGGGGCTGAGACAACTTGAAATAGAGGGAGATTCGATGGTGGTAATTCAGGCCTTCAAAGCTGGGGAAATGAGAAATTGGAAGCTACAGGGTCTACTGGGACAAGCTAAGGAATTGGTTAATGATGGGTTGGAGTACACAATCCGTCACATATTCAGAGAGGCTAATGGGCGAGCGGACAAGCTGGCAAACGATGGGGTAGATGGTTTGGCAATGACAAGGATTTGCAAGGACTCTGGTATTTTTTCCAGTTCAATGTAAAGTGCCAGAGGCTGGTCGGGCTTCGAAGGAGGGCAAGAGGTGGACTTATCTTCCTACTGTACCATTTCTACTTTGAGCCGTTTGGTGGCACAAACTAGTGCGGGCTATTCTGAGCATACCTGGTTGCCGAAGGGATTTTTCTAGAAGATTAAAGTGGGTTTCTCCATGACCGAGGTGTTGTGTAACGTCAGGGTGTCGATGGTGACTCTTGGTTAGCTGCAATCTGGCTCGAGATCTTGGTGATGATACACGAATAGTCTTGAACGATGGTGTTGCCTGTTGTTGATGGTCGGGTGTATGGTGGTCTAGAAGGTTCTTATCACTGGGGCGGGTGGGTCTCGGGCAGATTATACATTCCTCTATTTAGGAGGTTGGGTCAATTGAACTTCTACCTGGCATATAGGCTCAGAATGTAATGCTTTCTTCTTAAAATCAATGAAATCTCTATTTACCTATCAAAAAAAAAATTAAAAATTGTTTAATTATGTGGATAAGAAAAAATGCATGATTCTTTAATTAAATAATTAGAAAATATTTAATTTTGTGGATAAGAAGAATGTTTGGAATTAAAGTATATATGAGGGAAATTAATGTAATTAATTTTTAAGTTGATGGAGGGAAAATGATAAAATAATCAAATAATTAAAAATTATTATTAATGAAGAGAAATGAGTTAATTTAATCAAATAATTAGAAATTATTTGATTAATAGTGATGAAAAGAGTGATAATGATAATGACTGAAAATGATAAATTAGAAGAATGTGTGATACACAATGATGACAAAAAATAATGAATTAGAAAAATATGTTAAGCATTTTTAAGTGTCTACATGTTTATGAACAAAAATCTAAGAAAAAAGATATTATTATTGATAGATGACATGATAGCATACGACACTTTGACTTACATTACATTAAATAAATTTGTGACACCTTATTTTACGAAATATGATAGTAGATGTGATCCACTACTTTATCTAATAACTTTCCAAACTATATCACTTCCTTAATTAAACATTTTCATTATACATTGACCACCTTTTTTCTATATTCTGTATCGACTGTTCTTTATAAACAAAATAGCTTTATCCATAAACATCTCTCAATGTTTCCAATAGGCCTAGCATAGGAATAGAGGTTCTCTAACACCATGGTCCTATGTCATTCAATATCGAACCCTAACTCTAACATGGTGGCACGATGCAACTTTATCTCATATTGGGAGGAAGCAGAGTAAGGTGCTATTATATTAATAGCCTTTAATTTAATACCATTTATAGTTCATTGCTTTATATTAACCCATGAAACCTCCACCAAGCATAAAAATCTTAAGAATAGGAAGACAAGTATAAGACCTCAGAATACTTGGTAGAATTAAGTATTAATGAGCTTACGTAGACTAGTAATTGTATAATTTATAATAATTTATAGAAAACAAAAGAGACAATTCATTCTAAAACATTATCAATTTTTTTAAAAATGACTAGTGCTTTAATGTAATTTGATGATATAATCAAAATAAAATGAGAAAACACATTTATAATTGAAATCTAAGAATTGTATACATCATTTAAAAAAAAAAACCTATATTTACTTTTAGGGTCCCATTAACCCCTATAGATAGTAGAGAATTACTTGACCCTTCGCCCCCTCTCCCCCCTTTAATGCACTAAGTGTTTGGGAACATTAGCTATAATTTAATTATATTCAATTCCTAGAAATAAGAAACTTCACATGATTGAACATTCTTAGTATTCTATAAAGTAACATTCAATTCCAAATACTGTTAGTGAAAATATTTTCATCTATCTTGATAGAAGATTAACAATAAAAAAAAAACCACCAAATAGGGATCTAGGTATTAATCTATCACAATAGAGCCCGATGCCAGTATAAATTTATTTAATATATAATCATGGGTATCATTAGAAGAAAGAATTGATAAGTTTTTATTCCTCATAGAGGGGGATTAGTATAAATGTGTAATATATAATCATGTGTATCATGAAAAGAAAGAATCAAAAGTTATTATTCCCCGAGTCTAGTGGAATATGAGTACAAAGGAAGAATGACACATGAAAACCAATTTAAATTTTGGTTCAACATGGAAGAGGCCTAAATACTTTAATGCTTTGCATCTATTGGTGTAATTAAATGTGTGTACCTTGTCCTAGGTCATAATTGCACCTTAGTTAAGTTTACTTACGGACCACATAGGAGGTAGTTGGAGCTTTTCCACCTTTGGTGGACTTATCATGTTATTACTTTATCACCTCCACCTTTTGTGGACATATCATGTGATTACCTCTCCACCTTTTGTGGGTGATCCACCATTTGTGGTGGTTATCACATTATCACTTTCCACTTTAGGTGGAGTGATAGATTTTCATAGTTGTCTCATGTCATAAGATTATGACACTTGTCATAATCTTATGCCCTTCTATGTTCTCACCTTGGATATATAACCAAGGGATCTTTCATTGTAAATCATCTAAAATCATCTCATATCATTGAATCATATTGATGAGAATACAATTTATTCTTGTCACATTATTTTCTCTCTTCTTGTGCTTTCCATTTGGTCTCAAGATCTTAGCAGCCATAGCCAATTCTAACATGGTATCCGAGCGGGTTGGGTGCCATTGGAGAGTCTTTTTCTGAGGAGAGATACTAGATTTGGGGAGGTTCCCATTTTTTCTCTTTATTGCAGGTTCATATCGGAGCTTGCTGGTGCAAATCTAAGCTCACCATTGCGTTTGAAAGGTTTGAGAAAGTCGATTTTTCCTTTTGTTTCATCCAAATCAGACCTACAAGACCAAATCTATGAGGGTTTGAAGCTGAATTATGGTTGCCAGATCCAAAAGGTAGCTGCATTTTTGGAGCATTTTGGGTCAAATCCGACCTTGCCATCGCGTCCAAAAGGGCCAAAAACCCTAATATTGGCTACCAAATCGTCTATTTTGGAGCAAGTTATCTGGTGAGGCAAAAAAAATTGCTCAAAGAGCTATACGACCCCTAGGTCATCATAATTAGCAATGGTACGATTTATTTTTCAGAAAATAAATTAAAAAAATTTGAATTTTTTTATGAAAAAATTCATTTTTTTCAAATTAAAATTTGTAAAAGTTTTTTTGGAAAAGTTTTTTAAATAAAAAAATAAAAAAATAAGGGCCGAGGGTACAGGTCTGCAGACCTGACCTTGTACCCTGCGGTACTTCTTGTACAACAACTGCCACATGGTGATCCCATCGGCGGCCACACTCACCCACGCGGGCCTCATTGTTCAAAAGCGTCTACTGAGAATTTTCAATCGACACCTACATCTCCAACCGACGATATCAATATAATCCGGTAGGTGGCCGGTAAGAAGAAAATTGGTGAACATCATAGAAAATCAGTGGCAAAATATGAAGATTCTGACATGTACCCTAAGAATATTTTGATAGAATAGTCCATCGTGCAGTCAGCGTACCTTCGACATCCAAACAATCGTCATTTTTAAGGTCACAGTCGGGCGAATATTCTTCACAACCAAGAATATTCTTTTTTGATGGGCTGTAGACTATCAAATTTAATCAAGTGACTTGATGACATCATCTTGCATCAGCGCCGATGTCATTTTCCAATTCAAAATTTATCGACCCCCCTCCATTTGCATTGTCATTTTTGCAGTCCAACCTTAAACAGCTATATCTTGGTCATTTTGGCTCCTTTTTTCAAGCAATTTTTTTGATTTGGGATAATTTTTTATTCTCTTCGTAGTGGTGCAATCATTTTTTGGTTTTGGTGTTTGGTTTTTCCAGAAATTGCAGATTCTCATAGGTGTTGTTGCTTTGTCCTCATTTTGGGAACTTCGGGAGCTCATATCTTTCTCCTACAATAATATTTTTGGGTGAATTTTTTTTTTGAAAGTGCATGATTTTTCATGTAATTTCCAGTGGTGTAATCAAATTTATCTCATCTACTATAATTATTTCACTAAATGAGCTTGAGGCCTATTTTGGCAATTTGCATGTACGAAGATCAAAGTCCACTTCGCTAGTTTGGAAAGTGGCAACTGTAAACACACTAAGTATAAAGTGCCAAATTAGATATTGCTTGTGGGTTTCTTGATTGAGTGATTTGGAGGGGTAATCTTTTGCCTTTGTTAGCTTATGTCTCTTGATTGGTCTATTGTGTGATTAAGTTGAGGAGTTTAATATGGGCATAAAAAATAATCCTGTTGTAATAAGGTTAAATCGATGGAACTTTACGTCTTGGTGAGATGGAATCCTAACACATTGTAGGTGGCTTAATATTTTGCCATATCTCTATGGACTAGTTCCTAAACCTTCATCAAAATGGAAGAGAGTTGTGTGGGACATTAAAAAAAACATATATCTTGGGATTAATTGGTTTTAGTTGTGATACTGATACACAAATGGCCACTGATGGTATTGAGATCCCTCGTGACCTTATGACCAGACTTTGGGAGGTGTATGGAGACTCGAATGAACCTCCATTCCCTGAGGATCTTGTAGTGGATTGTCTTGTTCCACTTGCATAGTTTCAACCTATTGATGATAAAATAGCTGAAACACTTGTTGATTGGGAAAGGTATGGTAGTTTTGATGACACAAAACCTTCTCCTTCTCCTCCTACCAAAGACATCTATTGAGACTTTAGTTTCTATGGCTCCTAATCTAGATTTAGAGGGTTCATCTTGTTCATCTATGAGTCAACATCTTGAGGCTGAGGACTCTTGTGATCTAGCACTGGAAAAATAATCTATTGTTTTACTTGAGGATGCTTGTGGTTTAGTGCAACATGATATAAATTCTCTTCCAGATATGGCTACTTTGGATGGCTTCTTGACAGGTATTTCAGACTTGTTTGTGGAGTCTCATCTTGCAGATTTGGGGGACATCATCAATATAATTCATATTCTCTTTGATGAAGATGCTCCTTCTTCAATTGTTGTGATGGAACACTTTGACCCTCTTGTTCATTCTCTACATGATCATTCTTTTTAGTTTGACATGAGTGTGGATACTTTTGGACAACATTTGGAGGAGGCTTCTTTGTCTTTAGAGGGGATATCTTTCTCTTTGGATCATGTTATACATTTGTCTCTACTAGATGTTGGATTGTCCTCTTCAACAGTGTGGCCTAGAATGCCTGTTTGGAGTGTGTCAGCTTTCGACATCGACATGGAGACACTTGAGCATCATTCAGAGACATACATCCATGGTTTTGTTTCTTCCTAAGGGGAGGAACATTGTTTGATGAGATTGGATCATCTTCAACATTCAATGTCGAGATTCTACCATCATTGCAAGAGACTCAACATTGAGGGGGGGCTGCCTTGTCTCTCTTCTACTTCTCTCTTATGGGGGGGTTTTTTTCCTCACATGGGGTTTTTACCTTCTCATTGAGAGAATTTTTTTATTGTATTTTCATCTCTCTTTTGGGGAGGAGTTTTGTCCCACTGGGTTTTCTCCTTTTCTCCATTTATGAGAGATTCCATTGCATTTGTAGGTATGTGCAGGATCATCATGGAAAAAACAAGCCCTTAAGTGGCAATAAAAAGTCAGAAAATAAGAGTTAGACAACTTGACGTAAAAAAATGAATAAGTTATCTATATTATTTCAAAAAAATGTAAAAATTGAATCTGTAGAAAATTGAATGTAGTTTCTAAACTACTAGACCTTTATTAAAAAAAAAAATCTATTTGGTGAAAATTTGAAATTTCAATGCAGTAGTACTTAAATTTCAGGGTAAAAATAAGAAGTAGGTGTCTGTCTGACCACCCTAACCACACTGTAATGATAATATTTTAGATATAAGTAGATGACTCATTTCCCGATGTGATGCATATTTTTGTATAATTTGTTTCCAAGTAAATAATTAATTATGAATTTTTTATTACAACTTAAAAAAAATATAAAAACTCGTATGTCTAACCACCTTAACTTGGTCAAAAATTCATGAAATTCAATTTTTATTTTTTTAATCCTATATTATGTGAAGCATAGAATGTGATGCATATTTCGGATTCAAAAAATGTGATACCTTTTGAAAGTTATAGATGTTTTTCAATTAGCCTATCAATCAAGACTTTATTAGTAATTCTAATAGAAAATGAATAATAATTATTTATTAAATTCAAAGTAAAGCATAATTTATATTGGTGGAAAGCTGAGAATCTTCTCTAAAAACCCTTTTTGTTTCATCAATTTTGGGTAAAAAAAAAGTTGTTAGCCACATGGGCCATCATATCACTTACATATCACCACTTTTTGGCCCATCATGATCCTACATGTAATACGCCTCCATTTTGTTTCTTGTTCAGACAACTTTTATGCTTTGTTTTGGTTTCAACTACTATGATACTTTGCATACTTTATCATGTGTGTTTTTGATCGCTACTTATAGAGTGACAAACTATTGTGTGATGTGATGTGGTTTATCTGATGTTTTATTTACATGCTTTAATTGGTGTAATGATGTTAGTTGATATAACATGTGATTTTATATGAGATTATCGAGTAGGATGGAAATGTCAGTTTTGATGAGTGTATTGGTGAAGGGGACGAGTTCGCATCACTCGCTTGCGAGCGCCCTGGGATTTCGTGATTTCCTCTTCACGGTGTGTATTTTAAGCTGCTTATATATATGATGTTGTTTACTTGGTTTTCAAGTTTGTAGGTACATGACATCAACTCCACCTAGTTTCACAAGTTTGAGCGTGTCGATCCAACGGTTAAGTTGAACGGGAGATAGTAGCTAGGTAACTTGTGTCAAGTCTACACCCTAGCTATAGTGTGTCATCAGTCATGTGTGTTGAGTCTTTGATTACTTGGTTTTAATCTTATTTAATTCTGAAGGGATTCTTGTTTTGGAAATAAATATTTAGAATGATTGCTTTAAATAATGTTGTTATTTATTTAATTAAAGTTGGAATTGTTGATGGAATTTATTATTTAAATTAATTAATTAAATTAAATTTATTTAATTAATTAAATTTAATCCAATGGGGTTGAATTTAGTTATTAAATAATTAAAATTAGTTAAGTAAATTTTATGTTGAGAAAATTAAAAGAAAGAAAAGAATTTAATTATATTTTGGAATTTAATTTTATTTGTTGGAAATTAGTTTCAATTTTGGAATTAATTTATTATTTAGAATTATTAAATTAAATTAATATTTGATTTGGTTGTTAGAAGATATTTCAATTATGCCAGCATGTGAGAGTTAAATTTAATAAAAGAGTTTGTTGAAAATTCATTCATGGAGAGAATTATGGAGAGAGGAAACCTTCTTCACAGGTGTGAGGATATTTTTTTGAAAGGAAGATATTTTTGGAAAATACACAGAGGTTTTGGTTTTTGGGAGTTTTTGGTTGTAGAATTGGATTAGAGTTGTTCTTGCATTTTTGTTGTGATTGTTGGTTACTACTTTGGTTGGAATCACTGGAATTGTTGGATAGAAGCTGTGGAAGCTTTGGAGGAGGCTCAACATCAAATATTCTATTTACCTGAAGCTTCTTGACTCAGGTTTTCTTCTGTGATATTTTATTGTTTATTATTTACATTTGAAATTGTAGTGTTTAAATAATTGTTTGTTAAATCTATTTAGGAAAAAGGATTTGTTGTTGGAAAAAGATTTTTTTTAAAAGCTTATGTTTTCCCATGAAGTTTTGTTTTAGGGAAATCATGAAATCTCTGTTAAGATTTAATTCATTTGAGGAAATTGATAGATTTAACATTAAATTAAACTTAGGGGTAAAACAACACTTAGATTGTTTAGAAAATTTAAACCTCTCTAGAAAAATGAAATTCTTCTTTGAAACCTCTGTGCATTTTGTGGCGGAGAAACCCAAAGGATAGTAGGTTTTAAATTGTAAACCTTTGTTTGAAATTGGTAGTTTCTTTGCCTTGATTTAAATTTGTGGAAGTTATTTAAAAGATTCTTTAAAAAAAAAAAAGATCCTCTGTAAAAATTTTGTGTTCTCTGGAATCTTTTATAATTTCCCCTGTAGGTGTATGTTTTGGGAAAAATTCCTCTAATTTGTCTATTAAGTTGAAATGTTTTTTTAAATAAATAAATAAATATATTATATATATACATACATATGTATATATATATATATATATATACAGATTATTTTTGTGGAGTTTAAATTTAAATGTAAAAATCGTTGTCCGCACGACACATTGGGAAATCGTGAATGAATGAATCGCGTTTTATTAAGGGGTTCATAGTTTTTTTGTTTTTGTTTTTTTATTTTATTTTAATGAATATTGGGGGGGACTATGGGAGGTGCTGCTTCCACCGTCGCCCCCATGAGGGGATGACTGTGGAGGGAGACCTTCGTAGCCCCTCCCCATTCGGCATGGTCACGCCCAAAGGTTTGGGGTTCGGCTATGCCATGCACAACCGCCCCCAACCATTGAGGCTTGCCCCTGAGTAAACCCAAACTGCGAATGAATAAATCCACGAGTAAGGAAAAAAAAACATGTATGCCAAAGAAATTCAGCTGTACTCTTGTTATGTGAATTTTGATGTTTTAGTTGTTTAATAGGATATACGAATAATATATATATAATATATATGTATATATACATTGTGTATGTATATGTATATATATTATTTTTATAAGTGTTTTTTGTGATTTGATCAAACAACAATATTTTTGGTTATATATTTAATAAGTATATATATATAATTATATATTAAATATAATTATGTATGTATATTTTATGAATATATATATATATATATATTAAATATATATGTGGTTATTTTAAATAGTTTTTATTTTAGAATATTATATATTATGTTGATTGGAAAATGGAAGGAATTAATTGTAGAAGGAAATATGTTGCTTTTAAAATTATTTGATAAATGATTTTACTGTAGAGGTAATTTGATTGTGGTAATTAAATATTTTGTTAAGGCAATTGGTTATTTACTGTGAAATGTATTAGAAAGGGAAATGGATTTAATATATCCAAAAATAGATTATTTCCTTGCCATTGCTTGTTGTAATTATTTCCCTTGTATTCATGATTGGGGAAAAAGGGTTATTTGAGTCTTTAATTCGTAAGTCTTCTAGAAGGATTCTAGAGATTGAGGGTTGTCGATTTTTTGTGTCAACCATTTATATTTCCCTTGGGTAGTGCATGTGTTTTGTTGCCTCCAAGTGTTTGGAGTGATTTTCATTTTATGTTGCCTCCTAGAGTTGGAGAGATTGCGTTGTTTAGTTTGTAAGCACTAGAGTTACCCTTGAAGTATAGTTTTGTATAGTATGTTGTCAATTAGAAGAGTGGCTTCTTTTAGGCACTAGAGCCCAAAGAGGTAAACTGGGTAACCTTCATAGGTGATTTAATCAAGATATAACTAAATTAATGTACTTAGATGATTAGGAAGTAATCCACACTAATCAAGATAATTTAGCCTCACTCATAGACACAAGGGCTCGTTTAGACTTGGGATGAGTGGGAAGGCCTGGAATGGCAAGGTCAGCTATCTTGTCCTTATGAGAGGTAGTCGATTCTGCATGAGTAAGCATGAGGGCTGGGATTCGGTAGAGGTCACCAGGATTACCGGAGCCTTTGAAGGATGCCCAGAGGAGATCTCATGACTAATTGTGCGATGACACTCTATCTAGGATGACATTGGTATTTGTTTTATGTGTATGGATTTCTTATCATACTTGATCAAATTATATGTCTGGAAGCAATGTGAACATGTTAGAGTTAGACTTATATTGTACATGTGTTTAGTTGAGTCAATATGTGTCAGTATGAGTCTACCTATGGTTAGAGGCTGTAGATTTTATCCATGTTACATTGTTACTATCTCCTAGCATGGGGGGTGGACCTTCGGGTACCACTTGGTTGGGTGGAACATGCACCATGTACACTGTTGGGTCCCCCTTTATCTTCAGCACTTGGTGGCGAGACATCCAATTGGATAGCTCGTGGTTCTTGTTTTAATTCAAACATTGTATTATTTCTATTTGTAATAAGTTATTTTACCCCTCTTGTATTTGCGAGGTAGATTTATGTAATTGTAACACATTTTGTACTATTGCCTCATTTTGGAAATGAGAGATGTAACTAGTTGTTTAAGTTAATGAAATTATATGATGGATGTTTACCACATTATTTATGTTGTATATGTATGTCGTATAAATTCTTATTTCATAAGGTAATTAAATGCAATGGTTTTAATGATGTATGTTTTATGGGTTTGAGTAATCTTGGTTACGTAGCCTTAGGGGATGTTTTCAATTGTAGATGAACATGTATGTTTAATTCACTTTAATAAAAAAAATTGTACACATTTATTGTGAATTGAAACTTCCTCTAGGGTTGTGTGGTAGGGCATTACATTGCACATACCCTATACATGGGTACCTAACATGGCCTAGTTGTCAGGACCCATCTTGCATTGTTTTCTTTTGTGTACATTCTCCCTAAGTTGCACTTGAGGGGGGGTGTTGGTGCAATTAAATGTGGTGTACCTTGTCTTAGGTCATAATTGCACCTTAGTTAAGTTTACTTAGGGACCACATAGGAGGTAGTTGGAGCATTTCCACCTTTGGTAGACTTATCATGTTATTATTTTATCACTTCCACCTTTCGTGGACATATCATGTGATTACCTCTCCACCTTTTGTGGGTGATCCACCATTTGTGGTGGTTATCACATTATCACTTTCCACTTTAGGTGGAGTGATAGCTTTTCATAGTTGTCTCATGTCATAATATTATGACACTTTTCATAATCTTATGCCCTTCTATGTTCTCACCTTGGCTATATAACCAAGGGGTCTCTCATTTTAAATAATCTAAAATCATCTCATATCATTGAATCATATTGATGAGAATACAGTTTATTCTTGTCACATTATTTTCTCTATTCTTGTGCTTTCCATTTGGTCTCAAGATCTTGGCAGCCATAGCCAATTCTAACAACATCATCCCCAAGTGCCAAACAACAATATATGGAAAATAGAAGATTATAAATACACAAAGAGGAATGTCACAACATTTTTATATGCCCTATATATCCATATACTTAAAAGGGTATCATAGGTGATCCAAGAGAAATTAACAAACATGAACAATCATGCATGAGGATCACAAATCAAATAGGAAAACATCTAAAATATATAGATACATGAAGTTCTTACTCTAAAGTTCTTCATCAAACAAGATACTACTATCATATTTTTGATCATAAAGGGAGAGAGGATGAGCTTGTAGATGAATAATGATTATTATATAGTGTTAGGCATATCTCCTACAAAATAGAAAATGAATTAGCAACAATTGCCAAAATTGTATAAAAGATGGTTAATTACTTGATCGATGGTATGTGTGTGATTGGAAGAAGTCTGTGCACAAGATGTTGTGAAATGGGTGTACCCAAGGGGCAATGAGGTGCTAAAAATTATTCTATATAACCTTTAATAAAAATTGATAAGAGGTTTAGTAATCATGACTATGGGTGTTTTTGCCATGTGCATGATTGGTATTGGGATCAACATACAAATTTGTGTGCCATTGATGTTTGAATGAGAATCAGTCGTGCTTGTAAAAATTGAGGTTTAGGAAATAAAATTATCCTAAACAATGTGTGTCGAGCCCCAAATAAATTCTAATGATTCCAATTTTTTATCAACATGTTTTAGATATTGCCAAGGATAGGTACCAATTCAGAGAGGGTCTCCTCAGCTAAGAAATCTTAAAATTGATATAGATGTTAATCTATTTTTTTCATTTGACAATAAAAGGCTTGGAGAGTAGCCTCGTGATCAAAAATAACATCCATACAAGGATAAGTATTGGATGGGAAAGTAGAATCTATATCTAAGGCTATTAGAGGAGGGGATAGAGGCATCCCAATAGAGTCTAAAATTAGGTGTTGTGAAGTTTCTTGAATGTATTGTTATAAGCATGAAGGATTCTTAAAATATGTTATCTAAGTGGAAAGGTTTGGTTTTAAAACTCATAAAAGAGTTTACAACATGTAATCTATTTTCTAATATGCAGATAATGAGGGGAAAATACCCTAAGTTAAAGTTTTCTAGTTTTTATTTTGGCAAGATAACATTTTTTTGTGTTGAAGCGACAAGTTCATTAAAATGCAAACATGGTATAAGTTGAATGCTTCAAAATAAATTCCTTTAAGAGCTAACTTTACTCTCTTTACACTAGGATAAACCAACAACTTAGGTTTTCCTAAATTTGGCTTAGTTATCAGGTTTTTATATAGAATTTATAAGTAATTTTTTTTTTTATAAATTATAGTATGAAATGTCCAATTACATTAAACTAGTGAAATATATCTTTATTGAAGATAGATTACAACTTTATTCTAACATAAGTGGCAACTAGAAATCACAAGGGACCTACATATCTTTTATGAAAGCCTCTACCTCAAACACTAGTGCATTGCATAAGCATCCTCATGTCACATTGTCATCCAGTCTAGATGTAAAATAAAAAGTATTGCTAGGTGTGGGAAAATTCCCTATACACACAAAATCGAAAAGAAGTGATCTTAAAGCATGTAACTTTTTGGGAAATTATAGAAATGATAACAAGACTAACTATTTAGCTATTTAGATATAAAATAATTAAAAAAGATAGAAAAGAATGAAAAAGGTATCACTAGGAGGTGATTCTTCTCCAACAAAAACATGTAAATAAGAAGAGAAAGAAAAATATTACTTTTTGCGATTGTTTGAGGGGCTTACCTCAGTCAAACCCTTGCTATGATCTTTCAATCTCTATGAAAACCTAGAATTTGATTATTTTTAAAAGAGTCATTTATTATTTTGAAATAAAATGTAGGTTATTGGAATAGAGAAAATCACAAGTACAATATAGTAGCACTTGAGATTATACAAATAAAAATAAGAAATATAAAATGAAGAGAATGGGAACAATAATTCAGGATCAAAATCATTTGGAGGCTTGTAAAAATCCCCAAGAAAAGTATTGTTGTCTTGTTCTCATTTATCTTCACAATCTCATAAGATGTTTCTTAAATATTTTCAAGAATATTACATGTAAAGTGCTAGTATAGCTTGTTAGTTGTGAAAATAGCCGAGTTCTTTTCTTCAAATTTTTTGTGAGAATAAAATTAGGGATACAAAAAATATAATTGAGAGACCAAACATGGAAATTACTAAAGGCATTCTTAGTCAGAATTGCATGCGAGAGTGTTAATTCCTAAACTATCAATGGGAAGATAATGCTCAAACAACCATTGGAATTACAAATTTTCATGGAATGCTAGAGAATCACATGGGTGTCCACATGTCATGCTTCCATCTAAGATTAGATTTTAAAAGCCTAAATTATCATAAAAAGCTAGAAATATATAATTCAAGTTGGAATATTTTGTAATTGAAATGTTCTATATCAAATAGTTGAAGTTAGGACATGATGCTGTGTGAAATTGCAAGGGTGTGCAATTTTCAACTCTACAATTGCAAGTTTGGAGGCCAAGGAGGAGATCATGTGCTTCTACCTCATTATTGACGCCAAGTGTAATGCAATTTTTGTATTCCTTTCTTTGGATTTGACATGGGATTAACCTCACTAGCCTCTTGAATAAGTAACTAAAAAATATAATTTTATATTACCAATGTAATACAAAAATAATACTATCACTATTTTTAATGATCATAACAACTGTATATATATTACAAGTTTCTATAGTAATTGATAAGTCCTCTATTCCAAAAAAAATGTAAAAGTATTTACACTCTCCTTTTAATACTGGAAAAATAATTTATAAAATATAGAATATTTTTAAATAACAAATCTTAGTGAAAATCATAATACAATTATATTTTTACAACTTTAGTTGAGAAACTATAATATTAGACCCTTTGTTCAAATTATTTTAATATAATAAAATAAGAAACTATGTAATGAATGATAGAAATTAATAAATACATGATTTTCTTTGATTTAATAAATACTTTTGATCAAAGCTATGCATCAGAAGAGGGTTTCGAAAGGATCCCAAAACCTTACACAACATGGAAAGCCACAACTAGATGAAATAAGGGCCAACTAAGAAATGGGTCTAAAAAGAAATGCCCCCAAGAACCAAACAAAAGAACTACAATAGAGAAACAACCAAAACGATAGTCATGATGGTTGGAATCAAAACCTCTCCAAAGAGCTCTAGATTAGATAAGAAATCTGTCTCAATTGGATCTTCTTGCCTTTTTTTTTTTTTAAGAACCAATTTCTCAATCAAATAACCCTTAATCACATTTTTTAGTTTTCTTTTCTCCTTAGTGGGGGGACCCTAGATGTCACCAATAGGACCCACCATTGTAGTGTCCAAATCCTTCCCTTTATTTAGATCTTGTGAATACACAACAAATGTTAACTTGTCCTTAAAGAAAGGGCCTTGAATTTTCTTGTGGGGCTTATAAATATTGAGCCCAAATCCATTCCTTCTTCCTTATCATGGATCATACTTTCCCGAAAAGAGGACATGAGTGAAAGAAATGCCTAGATTTGTGGCGATGAGAACAAACTTGTGAAAACGACTCATGATGAATTTTCAACTCCTAGACACCCAACTTGGAGCACATTTTTATAGTGTTTGGAAACATATTATTAGAATCAACACAAACAGAAAAGTCTGAAAAAGCTAATATTTTTGATATGAGATATATAAAGTCTAAATAGAAAATTAAAAATATTTGTGATAAAAAATATGTAGATATTTTTGTATTGATAATTTCAATCATATCCTATATTAGAATATGATAAAAGATATTAACAAAAAATACTCACACAATTTTAGTACAATTATTTTTTATCGTTTTCATAAATTATAAAAATATTATATTTTATTTTAAACTTATATAAACCTCTAATAATACAATTAAAGGACTAAATTTTTATTTAATCATATTTCCAAAAGAAATCTATAACATAAATACAATCAACCAAAACAAAATTTGTAATAAATCAACTCATCATTAATCCTCTGAATAACTACACCTTAATCTAATACACTGTTCTCTTTCGTAATTTAACTTTAGAAATATAAAAATATATACTTAAAATAAAATAAATTTTCTTGCATTGGCGAACTGACAGCAAAACAAAATTTTGATCAGTTTCTAATACAAAATTAAATCTCAAAACAATAAAGGCCGGACAGAACGGAAGAAGCAAAGCCTAAAAATATGCACTTCATTATCACACACGTACATACAATTTAATTCACCACTCATCTAAACAATAACAGCTTCATAAACCAATCCACACAAATATACAGAAGCTATGAAGATTTGTTAACCAGATCCCCTGTCCAACATTTCACTGTATTTCGAATACGAATCCTGTCTCTGCAGTCGCATCTGGTTATGAAACGAAGCAATAAATTCCTCAGCCTGCCTATCAATTTCTGATAACTCAGACCTGGTCGAAAGATAGGAAGGAGTCGACGAACTTAGTCGACAAGGGTCGAAATAATCTTCTCCACACTGAATGAATTTGGGTATGGTGGAATTAATAACAGACTCTGCTTCTTTTGCAATACAGGGCATGGTGGCCATCAGGAAACGCTGATCCCATCGACCGCCATGATTTCTAGACCCTCTGTAACTCAACAAGGAAGCCCTTCTCTTCACCATTGGAGTAGTGTTGCAAGAAAACTCATAGTCCATGAAACCCAGAGACTTCTTATTGTTATTGATATAACAAATTCCATTACACACATATTTCTCTAGACAACCAAATTTTATCCCCCTGCTGATAGCTGCAATTCCTTTTCTCAGAATCATAACAACAAATCTCAGAACATTCCAGAGACGAGTGCCACAAACATGAATCTTGAGTTCTTCAACATCCATGACTTCTCCTTCTTGAATAGTTTGCATGGCCATGCAAGACATTGTGGACGTGTTCTCTTCTAACAACCCACCTTCACTTCTCTCTCTCTCTCAATTCTGGAGATTGCTCTGCAGGTTTGCAGGTAATTTATAACAGGTTAAACTGGTCCCCAAGCTACTCTTGGCGTACATCAACAATAAAAGCTTTCCCTGGGTACTGTAACGTAGAAGTATTGTACTAGGTCCCCATAAGCCTTGCCATTCCTTCCAGTTGTCTAGCAGACAAAGTGGGATTGAAATTGAAACCAACTAATCACTCTATCTATGCAGATGGTTGTACAAGGCACTCAGGTGAATTGCATGAGGCCACATAAGCCCTATCATTTCATCTGAATGCCCGAATGACTATCCTTGAAGGAAGATAATGATTTACACAATTTAAACAAAGTTGGATACATGAATAAGTATATCTTTAAAAACCCATTATACAAGCTGTATTCATGCACCAAAATAGATTCCATAAGCTCAAGTATAGACATGTCTTTAAAAAGGGCGATTCACAAAAGAAATGTAAAACATATATTGCTTATCAACTCTTGCTTTTCTCTACAAGATTAAGGAAGGATCCAATGTAATTTGATGTTCCAAGTAATGCTCAAATCATGGAATGTAAAACATATATTGCTTATCAACTCTTGCTTTTCTCTACAAGATTAAAGAAGGATCCAACGTAATTTGATGTTCCAAGTAATGCTCAAATCTTTTTCCATGAACATTGACATTTAAAGAATAGGCCCAAGAATATCTGTGTTACAATTGTAGCATACGCATATCATAGTGCAGACCCATGCATTCAACATGACATGACCTAAGACAATGAAACTTAAAATGAGGAGACATCGATGCACAAAGCATGACTACACTAGTGGAAGACTTAACACTATTGCAAGGTTATATCATTAAGAAAGATAATAAGAAGTCGACTTTCTTTGACATGATGGTCTTAAGGAGAAAGAGAAACAATTTCCTAGCCATTATCTCAACCTTCTGTTTGACCCAAGACACAACCTACTACAAAAATGGTTGGGAACAACCAAAGGAAAACATGCAACACAAATCTATGAGTTGAAATGGTAGGGAGATCCAATATCCCCCTTCATCTCTTATATCCTCTAATATTAGAGAGGAGTTAGATATAGGAATGCCATCAGATAGAGTTCAAGTCACTTCTAAGAAAGGACAATACTAAAGAATAGTTCACATATTAATATTTAAAAAAAAAAAAAACGTTTTAAGTATAATATTATAATTTTAGTTTTTCTAAATATGACTATATTATAATAATGTAATTTCAGACGCGATTTATTTGACTTTAGACATCAAGAAATAATTATGATTTAAAGTTATATCATTTTTTTATGCAAGAAATTTTACTCAGCATAAAAATACAATTTATGTTATTATCAAATGTATATTAAAAAATTTAACTTCCAATCTCTTCTCCTCCCTTCCATTTTTTTTTTGACAATGACTATATTTAAATATGTAATTAAAATCTCTACTAAAAGATCATTGAATAATTCAATAAATTGAATAATAAAAATATACTCTAAACACCATTCTCTCTTTAAGTTTGATTTAATCTTCAATTTAAATATTTATTATATCATAATGATATAACATGTCCTAATTATTTTATCAAGATAATATTGACTTAATAATATACTCTAAATGTTTGCTATTTCTTTTCCTTTCATTTTTTATTAGTTTAAAATATAACTTTTTAACATTTATTTGGAGCCAAATGGCATCCCAATTCAACAGAGGATTTAAATCACATAGGTATACCTAGAAAATGAAGTTTTAGCAAGTTTTAAAAGATAAAAGGGTATTGGAGATCATGATAGGCAAGGTTGTGCCTAAACTATAGTCATGTCCCTCTTTCCTTCATACACAATTTTTTGGTCTAAAAATATTATTTTTAATTATATAAGTTGCAACATTTGCAGGGTGTTGCATCATTAACACAAAAGACCACAAGGGTAGAAGTTCAGATAACCATATTTAACAAAAAAATAGACAAACCAGTAACAGTAAAATAACAACAAAGGAAGCAAATAGGAAGTAACCCTTGAGCCCCCTACTTGGATATGTTTTCCCATTCCTCCATAAGGAACTTGAACACATCCATCTTGGCTTGACTAGAGTTGGGTTCAATAGTAATCTCCTCTTGGAGCACTAAAGCCAAAGTGACTGCAAAATGATGGGTTGAAATATTAGAGTGAAGTAAGTGAGACGATTAAGCTTCATTTCAAGCATGTTGACCTGAGTCAACAAAGCATTGTAACTATTTGTATTCAATTTATCATTTATTTTTCTTGGTTGTCTTTATAGATCCCTTTTATAAGGTTGATGATTCTCAAGTAGTTGCAAAAATAATGGCTAGAATTACACCCCATGCCTTGATTTAACAACATATGGTACAACCAACATCAAAGAAAATAAGGTGCTAGAAAAGAGTATGACACACCCAACACTAATGCCAAGTTATATTTTTAATTTAAACACATAAAACCATAAACTATAGTGTTCTTGAGTTTCTTGCCAAAATATCAAAACCCCACCATAGGATAAATAGGTAATGCATAGGAACTATTTGATAAAATGTTTCACATATGTAGGAACACATAGGCATAGTACATATATTATTTGATAATTTTTTTGAAAAATAATAAGCATTTAGGAGTCACTTAAACCATCTAAAAAAAATTCTTACAAGATATAGAAGCATAAAAAATGCAAGTGAGCTATTTATTCAAATTACTTACTAAAAATATCATGCAGAGACAAGGCACATGAACTATATGATAAAATGTCTCAAGTAAACATAAATCTATAAGGTCTTTAAACCATTTAGGTCCAATGACATCCAAATTCAACAGAGGACTCAAAGCACAAATGGATGCCTAAAAATTAAATTGTTAGTAGGTTTTTAAAATGAAAAAAGGGTTTTGGAAATTATGGGAAGACAAGGTTGTGCTTGGGAAATGATCATGTCCCCACTTGCCTTCTTACATGCCTTTTTGGTCTATTTTTTTTTTTTTTATTAAGGTAAGTAGGGATTTTGAAAGGGTCAATACCCTTGTACAAAAAGTTAAAAAAGATAGGCATTAAGCACTATAGGATAGCAAGGAACCTAAGAGAAACAATGATGCACAAAAAAACAAGACACTACATAACCTAACAACCTACCAACCCAAAGTTAGGGCAGTTTGAAGCTAAATTATTCCAAATATTTTTGCTTAATCCTAATACAAGGATCCAACTTCTCTAAAAAAAATTGGAACAAGAGAGATTTGTAAGATCACCAAAAAAACCTTTATGCAATCTTGGAACCAATAAAGATAAATCTATCGTAGTATAGTCTATAGGAGCTTTGCCCTTATTTCCATCCTTATGCATATCCTCAAAGGAAATAGTACACTCCTCAACAATAACAAACTTAAGCTCCTTTTTCCTCTGAATGAGATGGTGTTTCTTTATGCTTAAGCAACTAGTGGTGTCATGACCTACTTTACAACAACACTAAAAAATAACTGAAGAGTCTTCAAATTCAATCTACTACACCTGAAATCTAAATTTGGAAGATAAAGTGATTTGAGTAGGGACCAGCTTATTTTTTTCCACAAGAACACAAAATATAGAAAACAATAAACACTTCTTGATTTTAGTGACCTTATTAATAGTAAAATATTGCCCAAAATTATTGATAATAACCATGAAAATCTCTTCATCCTAAAAATCTAATGGTAGCCCTAATAGTCTAACCCAAATAAGGAACATGTTGGAGTCACCACTCAAAGGGTTAAACCCTAGGGACCAATTTTTTAGACAAATTCCATTTAATCCCATAAACCAAGGACCTTCTTGAAGAAATCTAGATAAATTTTCAAGAAAGGTAAAGGAAAATAAGAAAAAATAATTCAACATAGAGACAACCTCTATATGGCCTCTTAGTTTCCAAATCCAAAGCACCCATATTCTAACAACATCATTGTTGAGATTATTACCATATAATCTCCTAACCAATGAGTTTCAAAACTGATAAATTGACTTAGCCATAAGGGAATTAGGAACATAAAGTATCTTCCCCTCTTCCATGACTTGGGCAAGGAAAGAAAAAATAGATTCATTCCTTCACACACTCTCCTCAATAATATCCCTTAACATTCACCCATGCTAACACTCACATGAATAGAAACATCCTTCAAAACTCCCAGAGCCCAAATAGGAGCAACAATGGGGGACAAAGTTGATGCAGAGGCATCCCTAGTTGTAAATCAATCCTGTATCAACCAAAAATAGTTATTTTCTTGCATTGAATTCAGTAGCAGTTTTAGTAGTTCATTCTAAATTTTACCACATCATTGTTTCTTAGCTCACAGAGTAGGATATAGCACCTACACATCGACATCTATCACATATCCAAATTTCACATCATTTGCAGTTGTTTGTTGGAAGTTATTATTCTCAAAATTTTACTATGTTACTAGCTAGAGCATTTGGGGCCAAATGGTCCAGATTTCTTAGTGTGGACCTATTCCGGATCATGTGGAGAATAATTGGACATCACACAAGCATCTTGGGTTTGTTAGAACCTATCTCAGAGATCCACAAGTCATATATTTTTGTGTGGAGTTATTTCTTCATCTTTTGAGACCGACATTCATATTTGATCATGTTGCAAGTTATTAACCCTTGTGGCTGATGCAAACCTATTTTGGAGCTTGAAAATCATATTTATAGGCATTGTAATTCATTGTAGATCATAATTCAATTCACTATTCAATGATTAGATAGATTCATTTTCGCATAAACCCTTCAGGGGCATGTAATAAGGCTTGTTGGCTAGTTGTGTTGTTGAAGCCTTTGCAACAAGGCATGTGAGCCCTTGCAATTCACCCTTGTGGCCAATGTTCCATGTAAGAACTCTATATTAATCAAGATTCATGTTCGCATATCATTATTTTATGTTATTTCCACTATGTTGACTCATTACCACATGGTCTAGACTATTCCTTCTAGAACCCTCCTACTGTGACTGCACCAAGTGGTATCAAAGTGAATTTTGATTCATAAAGTCATTCCTTGAGGTGAATAGATCATCGAACTAAGGAAAAATGCATTTGTTTTCAATCGATCACCAATTGTGAGGAAATTGAAACCCTTGTAGCTAGACTATCGAATTGAGGCAGTTGCACTGATTCGAGGGGAGATATACCACTGAGGAGAGCACCTACTATGGAGAATGTCATTGGAAGGATGGATGAAATGCTAGAGATGATGTGCAAGATGCGAGTTAGCTTAGATGTTGTTGAGGAAGATCGAAGGAGAGGCCTAAACCTTAGGAAAAATGATGAAAGTGATGATGAAGTAGAACATGTGAATCAAATTGTAGAAACCCTAGATAGATGATGATGAAGAAGAATCAGATCAATTGTAGATGTTGAAAGCAATCTCAAAGATTGGCAAGCAACCTAGAGTTGAAATTCGAAATTTCATGAGAAATTTGAATCTTGAAGAATTGATTGGTTGGATAAATGAAATGGAAGAATACTTCAAATATGAAAAAATTAAAGATCTGAAAAGAGTCATATTTGTGAAAACAAAGTTGAAAGGACATGTTGCATTATGTTGGAAAGAAGTTCAATTAGACCAAAACAAAAGAGACAAAGAAAGAATCATCAAATGGGATAGAATGATGAGAAATTTGAAGAATCAATTCATACTAGTAGATTATGAACTTGAATTATTGAAGAGATTACAGAACCTAAGACAAAAGGAAAGATCTATGAAGGAGTACACTGAAGAATTATACAAAATGATAATCAGAACTAGTCATAGTGAAGCAAGCAAAGAAAAGGTTTCCAGATATATCAATGGACTAATAATAAATACTTAAGAAGAATTGAGTCTGGTTCAAATGACATTAGCTGAAGAAGCATACCAGTTTGCATAAAAGGTTGAAGAGAAGTTGAACAAGAAGTATGAGAAAATGCGAAGAAGTTCAAGAGGAAGATTTCAAAAGAGTGGACCCCAGTCCAGAGAAAGAAGACCTTATATGTCCAGTAGAATAGAGATGTGAAACCCTACCGAAGTGAAGAAAAGGAGGCTAAACCATACTAAAAAGGAAGAGAGGACATAAATGTCTACCATAGTAATAGAGGAGGTCATAATTATTACCTTAATGATGCATACTAGAGAGATGAAGGAATATCTGAGAGAAGACCATTCGGACGAACCTGTTTCAAGTGTGGAGGTGAAGGACAGAGATTTTGAGTGTCATCAAGGAAATATCAGAAAGAAACGAGAGAATACTGAAAGAACATCATATGTGGAGAAGAACATGTTGGATCCCCTAATTCATGTGGAAAACTAGAGAAAGGAGAATCACTAGTGATGAGAAGAGCTTTGATGCATGAGGAAGTAATTGTTTAGAACTGCCACAAAGGAAAAGTCTATTTAGAACCAGATGTAAGTCCAAAGGAAAGGTACATGTAAAGTTATCATTAATAGTTGTATTCTTGATAACCTAGTTTCAGAGGATATGGTAACCAAGTTGAATTCAAAGAGATTGAAATGTACAAACCCTTATAGGATAGCATGGATTCAAAATGATCATAAGATATTGGTGAATGAAATTTTTTTGGTGAAATTTCATATTGGATCATATAGAGATAAAGTATTGTGTGATATTATGCCTATGGATGCATGTCATTTACTGTTAGGAAGATCATGGCAATATGATCATAAATAAATTCGTGATGGAAGAAGGAATACTTATGTTGTGATATCAAACGAAAAGAGAATCAAGTTGATACCTTTAGAAGAAGAGGAGAAGATTGAGTTTTGTGGCACTTCCAGACTATGCTTGGTAGATTGAAGGAAGTTTATTGATGGATTGATGTATGAGAACATGCATTTTTCATTGATTCAAAAAAGAGAAAGTATTTTGAAGACAACAAAAGAATGAAGATCTACCATAGGAAGAAGTTACAAGATTGTTGGTAGAGTATGAAGATATCATTTCAGAGAATGTACTAGATGGATTACAACCAATCTCAAGTATCATTCATCATATAGATCTCTGTAGAGAAGGGGGATTCACTACTCACAAGTTATTTTAATTCAGAGAGCCTCACAGGGCGAACTACCCTAAAATACCTCAAAGAATAGCAGTGAGAGTTCTAGAATTAGGAAGAGCAGGTCACAGAGATTCTTTGGACAAACTGACAAGCTCTCGGGCAAAGGATGTCAGAGCAGAATGTAGATGATAGTGTGGTGCGTTGGCATCCCAAAGGCGCGCTGGCATCTCCTACGGACCAAAGAGTGAGAATGCCACAAGAAAATGGCAAGGTGAATGCTTCTACTCTAATTACTATGAACTTCTAGATAGTGATAGAGTAATGGAATGTAATAGAATTGACATAAATTGAAATAGATGGTAAAAATAAGGAGAAGAAGGGAAAGTAAGTGCTCACAAATGTGTGAATTATGAAGCCTCCAACTCATGAACATCCTCAATACCTGCACACAAGAGAGAGAGAGAGAGAGAGAGAGAGAGAGAGAGAGAGAGAGAGAGAGAGTGTGTTGGGGTTGCATAAGGGTTTGCCTCAGTGAAACCCTCATTTTGGTGTTCCCACCTCCACGGACAACCAGATGGATAGAGAGAAAGATATGAAATGAAGTAAAGTACACAAAAGCACTAAAAAATAGTGTTATGCTACTCAACCAAATAATAGAGGAGAGGAGTGAAAGCTTACCACCTCCACCCAAAGCGCTCAAGGCTAGTGGGGGAGAAAATGAGAGGAACTCAAGCCTTTCATTGGATGGGTGTTTTGTTCCACACTTGCTCTACTAAAGTGATGGAGTGTTGATGTTGTTGTTGTGAAGTGTAAAGTGTTTCTTGAGATTGAAGAGATGGTGAAGAAGCTTCTTGGAGCTTGTGAAGATATTGTGGAAGGAAGAGGAGAGTCTCAAGATGGTGAAGAGATCAAGTGAATGGAGAAGAGCCCCCAAATGAAGGAATGAATAGTGAATTTGAAGGAAAGAGTGAAGAAAATGACCATATTCAGGTCAGTCAACCAAAGAGGGCATTACAAGTCGATTTCCAATTGGAATTGTAATGCCTCTATAGGTTCTAGCCATGGGAATCTGCTAGGGATGTAAGCTTGTCATGTGAACATCTGCATGCCACATGGGTGTCCCCAACAGAAATGCCTCTATCGACTCTCAAAACAGGTGCCAAGTGGATGGAGAACAATGGACTTAGGTGGAGTTTCACCTTTAGACTTGGTTTTCTAAAGTGTAAAGGGGTGAATGGGAATTTGTGTTAGGGGTGCAAATTTGCTCCTATACATTTTGCCTCCACTTTAGCGAGCATGAATACTGTTGAGTGCTTCGGTAAAGTAGACCAAAGAAGTAACATTGTTAGAAATGTATACATGAACCTTCGAGGAAGCAGAGCATGGTCTAGAAAACCCGAGATTGTAGGACAAGAAAAGGATTTCATATCCTCATAGAACTATGAAGTTGAAGAAAGGAAAAGCATATACTTAGGATGAAGAAGATGTAGATCTTTGATCTGGTATATACAATTGAGGAGACAAAGATATAAATGAATGCAAGAGTGATAAAATCAATCCCTGCTAAAGGAGGAAAACCTATATCACAAAGTAAAAGTGATAAAATTAATCCTTGATCGAGGAGGAAATCCTGTATCATAGAGTAAAAGTGATAAAAGAAATCCCCGCTTGAGGAGGAAAACCCGTATCATAGAGTAAAAGTGATAAAAGCAATCCCTGCTTGAGGAGGAAGACTCGTACCACCGAGTAAAAGTGATAAAAGAAGTCCCCACTCAAGGAGGAAGACCTGTATCACTGAGTAAAAGAGCTCTATAGGTTCTCGATCCCGCAAAGAAAGTAAGCAAACAATCACGCAGATTGTCGTCAAGTTGGAATATTTTCAAAGGAATCCATCGGGAACCCTTCAAAAGGAAGAGGGCTCCACTCAAGGGACACACAATTTGAAAATTAAAGTTTAGTCAGGCTACCCCCCAAGCTAGACACAAATATATGAAACAGGTCTAGTCGAGTTGCCCCCAAGCTAGATGCAAAGATAGGAAATAGGTCTAGTCGGGCTAGCCCCAAGCTAGATGCCATATAATTCTTTTGAGAGAAGATATTTCAAAGAGGTCCCTCGAGAAACCTTCAGAAGAAAAGGAGGTCCACTCAAGGGACACTTCATTCAAAAGACCTAGAGAGAGAGGGGGTCCTTTATGAAGGACACAAATCTCAAGAACAAGCTATCACTGCCCCCAACATATAGGGGAGGAGAACCATGAAAGATACTTTAGAGCAGGATAGAGGTAAACCTCGATATCACTTGTTGTTCAAAGAAGAGATAGGTGCATTAGCAAATAAATCAGTGATGTCACTAGAATCAAGAAGATGTTGTATCTTATCCTTCAAGGCCTTACATTCACTAGTGGAATGGCTAGACACTCGATGGTATGCACAAAAATAATGTTTTTCATGATCATGCTTATGAAATTTCTTACATGTAGGATGAAGATTAATTAAGCGAGCTTTTAGAAGCTGCAACAAAATATGCTCTTTCTCAGACAAAGGATGAGGAGTAGGAAGCAACCCTTTCTCTTGCAGAGAAAAGTTTGACTGCTCAGAAGAAGGAGATATGAAGACAAAAGACAAAGGAGGATAGACCAATCCATGAGAAAGAGGTTGAATGGACATCATCTCAACATTCAACCATAGTTTCCATTTAGATTATTCATTCAAGAAACCAAGCCCCAAGTTATGCTTATGAGGCAAAAATTCTATAGGGACCTGTATGCCTTGTGCATTACGACCAAACCCTTTACACTCATAGCCATACTTAGAGATGAGCCTAAAGTTGGGGCCATAAGGTGTTTGAAAATCATGAGAAGAGGGAGTATGTTCCAGCAAGGGGGAACATACTCTTCCATGAGATCATCATCATCCTTCTTGATAGGACTGTCAACATTATCCTCCTTAGCAGAAGCATAATTGTCTTCCTCATAAGGATGATCAATACTAAGAATATTACAGTTCACATTCACATTATCACATGATGCAAAAGGATGACCATCCTCGATAATGGGTGTGAATGATGTTGTCAGAAGGTCTAAGTGGATCGGGTCGACTTTACATTCTTGAATGAATGAATCTATAAAATCTAGAGGACCCCAATCATCACCAAGACATGCATTCCTTTGAGGAGAGGTAGAAGGAGAAGACTTGAGATTTCCTGCTTCAGAAAGTTCTTCTTTAGGGACATCTATCTTGAGAGTATTCTTTGTAGCAGATATTGTTGGAGTAAACATCGACACATTAGAAGATACTGAAGGAATGAGAGTAGGCACAACTGAAGCTTGAATGGAAGCTACCATCTCACATAAGTGCAAAGCATCAGGGTCAACCTTGACTGTGACTACTCGATTATTAAAAATCAACTTAATTGATTTATGCAAGGTAGATAGGACTGCACCCATAGCGTGAATCCATGGTCTACCAAGAAGAAGGTTATAAGGTAAATTTTCTGACATAACATATACAAGGGTAGGTACGATAATGGGTCCCAACCTCAAAGGAAAGACTATCATTCCTAGGGATTTTCAACCGACATTATCAAACCTACAAATAACGACAGAAGAAGCATGAAGATAAGATGGACCAATATTAATCTTAGGCAATAGATCAATGTTACATACATTGAGCACCAAACTAGCGTCAATGAGAGTACATCTAATACCGATCTTATTAATATTAACTACAATCATTAGAGGATCCACTTTCTTCTGTACTTCCGAAGGTGGGTTTTCCTATGGATTGAACGTAATATTCAATAAATCCACATGAATACGATCTATCAACACATCAAAATTTGTCAGCCTAGCATAAGAAGACAAGAGGATCTTTTACAAGGCTTCCTGAAGCATACCTTGATAAATTGGAGCAAACTGAAGCAAGTCCCATAGTGAGATCTTGGACAGAACAACTCGAGGTTGCTCAACAAGATCATAATCATTAGGTGCTTTAGTCATAGGTCCAGGTGCTTGAAGAAGTCTTAGTTGTTTATTCATTCTAGTATCGTAAGTACGGGGTACTGCTCTATAAGAGGGAGCCTTAGAAATATCAAGGGAATCACTATCAAATGGAACACCATCAATATAACAAAGCCTTTTAGGAGAAGGACTAGCTGGAGTCGCGTAAATGACCGGTCTCTTAGGCCTTTGAGGGGCAATAAAGATAGATTACATTTACAAAATCATTACAACTAGTAGAATGATTACTCGAAGACATATTTTCAACATCGATCCAAATAGGATCAAATGTGGAAGGAGATTCATCATGCACCAATACATTATCTCTAGAGGAGAGTGCATTAAAATGAGTAGAAGATTCATCATTCACTAATGCATCATCTTTGGAAGAGAGTGTACTGGAATGAAGAGAAGGTAGAGTGACATTTAGAAAGGTATCAATGATTTCATCTTCTTGTAGAAAAATATCCTCTGAAGTAGGGGGGATTTCATGAGAAGGATCAAAGACACTGAGTTACATAGGCAAATCCAAGTCACCGTCACATGAATAAAATGGAACATCATTAATATTTTGAACAAAATTAGATACATAACTAATAAAAGAAGATATTAAATTCATTATGATTTTCTCGGTATTTTCTATGTTCTAGTAATTTTCTTTTTGGAGGTCTTCAGAGTGGAATTTGAGGTCGGAACTTGCGTTTGTCCTTAAAGTTTGATTTTCAAAGGCACTAGCTATATAGGGACAAAACTAGTTCTCTAGGATACCTTTCCAATAGTGCAAACGGTTTTGAATTCCGAGCACTGAGTCAAAATTTATGACCCTACCAAGCAGGGGTAAATGAATTACTAGTTTTTGAAAAAGACGTTCTTCACATTGGGTTCACCAAAATGTAGAGAAGGGGGAATTCACTACTCATGAGTTATCTTCATTTAGAGAGCCTCATAGGGAAAACTACCCTAAATTACCTGAATAGGGGTGAGAGTTCTAGAAGTGGGAAGAGCAGGTCACAAAGATTCTCTAGACAAACTGACAAGATCTCAGCCAAAGGACGCTGGTGCAAAATGCGGATGACAACGCGATGCGTTGGCATCCCAAAGGCATGTTGGCATATCGTATGGACCAGAGACTAAGAATGTCACATAAAATGGCAAGGTGAATTCTTCTACTCTAATTACTGAGAACTTCTAGAAAGTGATAGAGTAATAGAATGTAATAGAACTAAGATAAAGTGAAATAGATGGTAAAGAGAAGGAGAAGAAGGGAAATGAAGTACTCACAACCGTGTGAATGATGAAGCCTCCAGCTTGTGAACATCCTCAATACTTGCACACAAGAGAGAGAGAGAGAGTTGGGGCTGCATAGGGGTTTACCTCAGTCAAATCCTCATTTTGGTGTTCCCACCTCCATGAATAACTAGATAGATAGAGAGAAAGGTATGAAATGAAGTAAAGTACACAAAAGCAGTACAAAATAGTGTTACGCTACTCAACCAAATAATAGAGGAGAGGAGTGAACTATTACCACCTCCGTCCAAAGTGCTCAAGGCTACTGGGGGAGAAAATGAGAGGAACTAAAGCCTCTATTGCAAGGGTGTTTTGTTCCACACTTACTCTATTGAAGTGATGGAGTGTTGATGTTGTTGTTGTGAAGTGTAAATTGTTGCTTGAAATTGATGAGATGGTGAAGAAGCTTCTTGGAGCTTGTGAAGAGATTGTGGAAGGAAGAGATTAAGTGAATAGAGAAGAGCCCCCAAATGAAGGAATGAATAGTGAATTTGAAGGAAAGAGTGAAGAAAATGGCCATATTCGGGTTGGTTGATTGAAGATGGCATTACAAGTTGACTTCCAATGGGAAGTGTAACTCCTCTGTAGGCTCTGGCCATGGGAATCTATCAGGGATGTAAGCACACCGCACGAACGTCTATGTGTCGTGCGGGTGTCCCTGATAGAAACGCCTCTATCGACGCTCAAATCAGGTGCCAAGTGGATTTAGAATAGCAAGTTTAGGTGGATTTTATCTTTTGGACTTGGTTTTATAAAGTGTAAAGGGGTGAAAGGGGAATTTGTGTTAGGGGTGCAAATTTTCTCCTATACAATCTCATACCGGGAGCAAGTTTACCAAATAAAGCAACACATAGAATGACACTGACATAGAATGCATAATTGAACTAGTAGATAAAAGAGCTGGTGAGAAAAGGATTGATTAGAGAAAGATCAAGAGCCCTTGTGTGGTATCTACTATACTTGCACCTAAGAAGGATGGAGAGTGGAGAATGTGTATAGATTGTAGATAACTCAATAATATCACTATCAAGTATAGATTCCCATTGCCAAGGATGGATGGCATTATGGATTGTTTGAGTGGGGAAAAATATTTTACAAAGATTGATATCAAGAGTGGGTATTGTAGACACCTAAATTTGACCCCTTTAAATAAGGTCAAATTTATCCCTTTCCTTCATCCCCTTCATCAACGTTAATTAAATTATTTATTTAATTAATGTTCCCTTTTCCCTAACATTCATAAATGTAATCATTTTTTTTAATTTAGTCAATTATCCTTTTCTATTTTTAATTCATTCTTTCTCTCTCCTTGTCAACATCCTCCATAAACCTTTCACTAAGCTGGATTAATTTAATTAATCCTCCATTAAGGTGTGCATATCCTTAATTAGGATTAATGTCACATCCTCCATAACTTGCCACTTGCCCCTAATCATCATTGATTAATCTAATCACTTGTTTGCACAATCCTAAGCCTAATCACTTACTTACCTTTTTTGGGTTGACCTCTTCCCCATGTGAATTAAAAATTCACACTTATTCCCCCCATGACATCTCGTATGTCACATCATGCCCAAAAGACAAATACCTCTTTTAGGGGAATCTTGTTTTACCCTTTGATCTCTTCCAAAAATTGAATTAAAAATTTATTTTTATTCCTCCAAGACCATCTCCAATCCCCATGTTGACAAGGGATGACTTTCTAAAATTCATCGCTTGTCATTTTCAGCCCCACTTGGGGACAAGGGATTAATTTTTGTGGAGATTCTCTCTCATCCCAAGGTACTTGCAAGTATCTTGGGATCACATGGCATCTTTCATGTCATTTGTACCCTTTCCATCTCACCTTGTCCCTTGGACAACTCACCCACCACATGTCAAGATGTGAGGGCTTGTGAGTCCTCAACTCACCACAACCCTCTATCTTGGCCATGGTGACTCAATCCAGACCATTGAATTCTCTAGAGAATTCAAATTTATCTATAAATACCCCCCATCTTCCTTCATTAAAGGATCTTGCATCTTATGAGTTAGAAGAGTTAAAATTCATGAATTCTTAGCCAACTTATGATCTTAAGCCATTTGAGCCTCCATAAGATTTTATCACATCATTTTGTATTCAATCTTCATCCATCTTAGATATTTGCATCCTCATTTGTATTTCAATCACTTTGCATCACCGTGCCATCAAAGGGCCAACCAAGGATCAACACGAAAAAAGGTATATTTACTTTGATCGTTTCATCTTTCCTTTATTTTTGTTAGCGTAGCCTAATCTTGAGGTGGTTTAGTGTAGTTTCTTATCTTGCATTCCTTAGATAGTTTTTGAACCTTAGCAGATAACAAATTTCATTGCACACATTTCTAGCACGCTCGGTGGGACCCACGTCACAAATCGTTTTGTACTAACAGTTGTTTTTAAGGTTTTTGCATATTTTGACACAGAGGGGCAGCCTTGCCCACTATTTGGGTGACCCTGACCTAGCAACGACCTTTTCTACTATTGTTTTTCATTTTTTCCAACTATTTTTCCTTGAAGGATTTTTGTTTGGGTGACCTTGACTTGGAGGGGCAGCCCTAAACTAATAGCAGATTTTTTTGTTGTTGTTTTCATCATTTTTTTGACTGTTTTCCTTACAAATTTCATGTTTCGGCAGCCCTAACCTGGAGGGGTGGCCCTGACCTAGCAACAATTTTTTTTTTGTTGTTTACATCATTTTTCTGACTATTTTTCTTGCAGAATCACTATTTGGGCGGCCCTGACCTAGCAACAGACCATTCTACTATTGTTTTCATCATTTTCTTAACTGTTTTCCTTGCATATTTCATGTTTGGGCGACCCTGACCTAGCAGCAAACTTTGCTATTTTCTAATTGTTTTTCTGGCAGGTTCACTGTTTGGGCGGCCCTGATCGAGAAGGGTGACCCTAACCTAGCAAATTTTTTTTTTTTGTTGTTTTTATCTATTTTCTAACAATTTTTTGTGTAGGTTTCATGTTTGGGCAGCCTTGACCTAGAGGGGTGGCCCTGACTTGGCAGTAAACTTTTTTGTTGCTATTTTTATCTATTTTTTGATAGTTTTTGGTGCAAGTTTAATGTTTGGGTGGCCTTGACCTGACAAGAGACTTTTTTGCTGTTGTTTTCCATTTTTTTCTGACAACTATTTCTTGCAGTTCCGCTTGTCAAAGACATGAAACGAAACTACTGACAAGTGTTTTGCAGATGGAAAAATCATGTTCAATTAGTCTAATCCTTTCATTTTTCTTAAAATAGGAACATGTGATTAATTAAAGGGTCAATGAATCTTCTTGTTGTGCTTAGAGTGGACTATTGACATATCCAATCGCTTTGCGCCATTTGGCGATCTTGGGTGAAAATAAATCATAGTCCACTTAGTTCTTTTTACCCCCTTTTTTCATTTTATTAGCAATACCTGCTTGGGGATTTCATCACCCCAAGGGACTATTCCAACCACGTGTTACCTGTGGGGTATATAAAGGGGGGAGAGCTAAAGTTGTACCCCAATCTAGTCACATCATGTTTGGTGGAGCGTCGAAGCTAGGGTGATACCTAGATAGACGTGAAGAGTTGGTCTGAGCTCCTAGTCTCTCACTGGCAACTCCCAACTAATGCTTGTAGATGGGCTGGTATTCATAGTTGTGCCCCACATACTGTGCATATATTGGGGACGCCACTAGAAAACTTGTTAAGACTATATAGAGGATCGTGTTGGCCATACCTTAACACTAAAATTAGGCTTGTGGTGCTTGAAGTGTCATCTTGTGAAAAACTAGTACTTGTCAGTAAATTTTTTGACTTCTATTTGTTGTTTCCATCCTTTGTCGTCACTATTTTTTACTATGTTAGGTTCAAACCATTATTTTTCGATCAGTTGTTCACCCGTTCCGGAAAGCTATTTGCTCGTTCTGAGTGGTCGTTTCCCTGTTCCGAGCATCCATCAACATTTTCTAAAAAGTCATTGTTTCATCGACCAAAACAAATAGGTGCTTCTTAGAACATCATCAAAGTCCATATCTATCATCAAATCATACATCCCAATCATCTAGACTTCGTTTTGAGGGTTTTGATTTTTATACAAAAACTTCTTGAGGCCATAACTTTTGACTCGGATGTGGGTTTTGGCTCAAATTTTATGGGTAGTTGCATTACGAGGTGGCATGTGAATTCCTTACTAACCTTGAGTTAGTTTGAACCCGTTTCAACACATTTTCAAAACCTCAAAGTTTCATCTTGACTCTCAAAATTACAATTTAGTGTTTTGTTCTGGTTTTTTGAAAAATTGTTTACGTTAATAACTCAGAATGCATATCTCAGATTTGGGATGTTAGTTGGCAATTCATCCTATCTTAGTATTGAGTATATTTTGGAAAAAAAACTAGACTCTCAAAGGTATGCCTATGAAGTTTCCTAAAATGGCAAAATTTGACAAATTTTGAAAACTGCCAAATCTAGCAAAAATTTAATTGTCAACACCTTACATCCTCTAGTTAAAACCCTTGAAATTGGTTTCAAATCAATCCTATAATATCCTCTGATCCAATCCCAATCTAACCCTTAATCCTATCATCTTAATCTGAGCTTTAATCTAATCCTAATCTGAGCTTTCATCCAACCCAAATCCGAGTTTTAACACGATCCTCCTTCGAGAAGTTGTTCACTTGTTTCGAGAGCCCATTTTCCCATTTTGAGTGTCGTTCCACAACCTCTTCCATCCGTTCACTCATTCTGAGTTGTCTTTTGTCCCATTTTGCAAATCCAAACTACCCGTTCTGGAAGTCAGCTTTATCCAAGACCTTGTTTGGGTCTATTTTGGTGTCTGTTCAATTGTTTTCGGACCTATTCCTCACCATTCTTGATTTGGGTGGCCTTTCCCTCCAAAGGGGTGGTATTGAACTCCAAAGGGGTGGCCTTGGCCTAAGTTTGGGCGGCCTTGCCCTCCGAAACAACCTTTTTCAGGACACCGTTCAACCATTTTTGGACCTGTTCCTCATCATTCTTGATTTGGGCGGCCTTTCCCTCCAAAGGGGTGGCCCTAACCTAAGTTTGGGTGGCCTTGACCTCAAGGGGTGGCCTTGCCCTCTGAAACAACCTTTTTTAGAACCCCGTTCGATCATTTTTGGACTTTTTCCTCATCATTCTTGATTTGGGTGGTGTTGCCCTCGAAAGGGATAGCCCTAACCTAAGTTTGGGTGGCCTTGACCTCAAGGGGTGGCCCTACCCTCTAAAACAACCTCATTAGCTATTCACCCTTTCTGACAACCTGTTTTCCTTGTTTTGAGTGTTGTTCCCTTGTCCGGAGTACCCATTTATCCAAGCTAACCATATGTCCATTTATTCTAAGTATCCATTTGCTCATTCTAGCAATTGTTCCCTCCTTTCGACTAGCTCTTTGCATGTTCTAAGAATTCATTCACCCGTTTTGATGACCTATTTCCCCATTCCAAGTATTGCTCCCTTGTCTAGAGTACCCATTTATCCAAGCTAATCATCCTTTCATTTATTCCGAGTATCCATTTTCTCATTCTGAGCAATCATTCTCTCCTTCCGACCAACTCTTCGCTTGTTCTTGGAATCCGTTCACCCATTCTAGCAACCTATTTTCCCGTTCTGAGTGTTGTTCTCCTTCTTCAAGCATCCATTCACCCATTTAGAGTATCTATCTACCCATTTCAAGTGTCGACCGTTCTGAACATCTGCTCTTGTCACATCCCATCATCTGAATCTGGGCTTTAATCCAATGTCCCAACTTGAGCTTTAGTCCACATACATCTTCTTCCAATCCATCCTATTTATTGTTCCATCACCTAGTTTCCTCCATCTTCTCACTTCGTATCCATTTTTTAGCCATCATGAATCCTTATCCCCCTCTCGCCCAACCAATAATAGTAGTGAAGGGGAATCCTAACTACTTTGGCAATGATGACAAAAGTCTATCTAATCATGAAGAGTGTTATATAGATCCCCTTGATGCAATCATTTCTAGCAAGCTCTCTCTAATTACCTCCCACAATCCAATCACTTCTCTAAACTATCCCTCCATGCCTCCATCCGCATCTAATAACAGTCCTTATGCTACCCTTGACAAGGGATATCCAACATCATCACCATCGACATATTCATCATGTCCTCCCTCTCAACCTCTATCCTACCCAACATCCATATCCTCCTCTCCTTGTCATCATCAACAATCCCAATACCTCTAACTTAATCCCACATCCTAATCCATCACTCACACATCCCAATCTTCCCATCCTAATCCATCACTCACATATTCCTATCATACTCTACCATCCAAATATTCCTCCTATCCTAATCCACCATCTCAATCTTCCTATCCTAGTCCATCATCCATATCCTTCTATGTCAACCCACTATACATGTCCTCCTATGATACTTCCCCACCTCAAACTTCCTATTCTAATCCAACATCCACACCTTCCTATCACAATCCACTGTCTTGATATCCCTACCTTAATTCAGCCTCCACATATTGCTATCCTAATCCTCCATCCATGTCCTCCTACAATAATTTTCCACCCACATATCCCCATCCTAATCCATCATCCACATCTTCCTACTATTACCCACCATCCCAATATCCCTAGCCTAATCCAACATCCACATCCTCCTATCTTAATTCATCATCTGTATCCTCTTGCATCACTCCCCCCTTCATGACATTATATCTTAATCCTCCATCCAATCCTAATCCACCAATCCCTAATCCTAATCCTCCATCTCCTCCTAGTCCTGCATCCCATCCCATCCACTCATCTAATCCTAACCCACCAATCCCTAATCCTAATCCTCCATCTCCTCTTAGTTATACATCTAGTCTTAATCCACCCATCCCTAACCCTAATCCTCCATCCAATCCCATCCCCATGTCTAATCCTAATCCTAGTCCTCCATCCATCTCTAACCCTCCACCTAGTCCTACATCCCTTCCAGATGTTGTCCACGGACTCATGACCCGAAAGACATCCCCAAATCCACATCTTGATGTTGTGGCACAATGCCCTCCCACTCTATCATGTATGGTCACTACTGGTGAGGCCATCCTCCATCCAACACCTATCACTCCCCTTACCATTCCTAACACTATCCAAATAGTTGAACCCATCAAACCCATCGAATCCATTAAATCCCCATCTTCTATTGCTAGATCCACCCAATCCCTTGGAGACATCCAATCCACTCCTCCTAGTCCTCATATTACTGAACTTCAATCCCATGACCTTCATGAATCCTCTATCCTTCCATCTCCAACACTTCACTCCTCCCTCCAACACTCCTCCCTTGTCATGCTTCCTACACAAGCTGATACATGGAAAGAGCTTGATATAAAGCCTGTAGACATATCCCCTCTCCCAAGTCAAGATCATAGCCCTCCATCCATCCCATCTCATGATTCATTTCCTCAACTAAATCCTAATCCTATCATCCCATCCACCCCATCTCAAGATCACCCTAGCTCATCTGCTCCATCCCATGATCCCCTTTGCACTCAAGATCCAATCGCTCCATCTGATGAACCCTTATCACCCACTGCCACACATCTGGATCTTGTCATACCACCTAATCCATCTTCGGATCCCTTATCACTTCCCCCTCCAAATCAAGATGCGGCTATCCCCTCATCTCCATTGCACAATCCTCCATCATTGCTTAGCTCTGCCATCCCAATGCCACTATTATATCACCTTGGTAAGACTACACTCTTCCATGGTGGTCTTCTTGCAGGAGAAAAACAAAGTCCATGTACCAAATTTTCTCCTCCACCTTCTAACGCACTCTAATCATGCTTCCAAAAGAATACGAATCCTACCATAGATCACATGCTCGAGAACATGAACTATCAAGGTAAAGGTTTAGGCCTTCATGAGCAAGGAATGTTAAAGCCCATTCAAGTCAAAGAACATCCAGGTGTGCACAGTCTTGGATATATCTCCCAAGACTCACAATCCAAAAATGTTTATACAACCTACATCCTAAACAATCCTCTTCCAAAGGAATGAGAGGCACTTCCCGTCACTCTACCAAATCGTTTGCTGCCATCCCTTCTCCTCCATTGTATTACCACAAAACAACCATCCATTTTTCTCCTTCATCCTCTAAGTCCATTTTGTGTCCTTATGTGCCTCCATCCACCATTTCTCATCCTCCATCTACTGCATCTATTTTGGGCCCTTATGTACCTCCATCCACCATAATAACTCCTAAATTCATAAACCCTAATCAGGATCAACAAAGGAACCCATCCATGCAAGATATCTCGCATCCTCCATTCACACACCATCATCAAAAGCCTACCTCTATCACTCCATCCATGTCTTCTCCATATCATCCATCTCCTCATACCCATCCCATTGCTACTAAAATAACTTTGGATGCCAAAGAAACATTGCATAAATCCAAACATCCACATGAATCCAAAGCTCCTGATGTCCCCTTCAAAAGACATGTTGCAAAAAAGAAAAATCAAATCCAAAAGCCAAATCAAACACATAGGCCACAAAGGCCCACCAATGCAAAAATCAAAACCATGTGGATCCCAAAGAAAAAAGAGGCAATACCTTCACATGAAAAATCCATGATGACATCCAAAGTTGCGATAGAGTCCTTGGAGATATCGTCCATCCATCCATCCATCTAACAAATCCTTATCTTCCATCCTCTTATCCTCTAGTCCTTTTTTCGTCCTTTCATCCTTATCTCCCCATTCATATATCTAAACATCCAATCAATCTCCCTTCCTTATCTACATCTCCTATTCATGTCCATCTCACTCCTTTATCCACCCATCCTTCTATCCCTCTTACTCTGTCACACATGACACATCTAGAGTGGGGGCATCTCCTTTTTTTTCAATAGATTCCTTGGAGACATCATCCATCCATCCGTCCAACTAATCCTTTCCATCTCCCCATCCTTCCCATCCTTACCTCCCCACCCCTTTATCCATCTAGTAATCCCTTCCATCTACCAACTCCTTATCTTCCTATCCTCTCATCCACTAGTAATTTCATCCTTATTTCCCCATCCCTCTATCTAAACATCCCATGCTTATCTCCCCATCCATTTATCTATCCAATAATTCATTCCATCCTTCTCAATCTGATTTCCTCTATCCACCTATCCTAGCATCTTCCTATCTCCCCATCTTTATCAATCCATCCATTTCCCCTATCTTCCTTTCCATCTCCTAATCCCTTGTCATTGGTATATAGCTATAGGCTAACCCCCATGTTATCATCACTCCTATCTATTTCCTACATCATTCTAATATTTTATCACTCTTCATCATTCATCGTCTAATAATCTAGATCACTATCCCATCCCTGAGCATAGCCCACATCCAACATATCGACTATCCCATCTGCATGGCCTATCCTGGCTCATCATATTCGATCAATCATTTTATCCATTCATCATGGTCATCCCATCATCCCTTATCCATCATTGTTATTTCATCCTTGTCGAGCTATGTTGCCCCTGCGCTTTCACGTAGGCAAGGTCGATCATTTGGTCCGCCCCTGAGGCTCTGTCTTTTATCTGTCTTGTCATCCTCCATCATCTATCTTTGGCCTTGTATCAACCTACATCACCCCTACACTCTCCCATAAGAAAGGCTAAATCATTTCTTCTGCCCCTAGGGAATTTTAGAAATCTGCACCCTCCCTCGTGGTCTCCATTGTATTCTTTTCACTTTTATCATGGTCTTTTCCTAAACTATGAGGGCTTTGCACTTTCACGTAGGCAAGGCTGATTTTTGATCAACCCTCGAGCCCCTAGGTCTTTAGGATTTTTTTTTTGTTGCCTCATCATTTTATCATCTTGTCACCTTATGTCTCATCGTCTGGTTATGTCTTCAAGTATGTCCTTATCCTAGCTGGTGCTTTCAAAACAAAGGTCATTAGTCTCATGAGATCCAATCAGTTTTGGATACCCTACGATATGTTGATCAACCAATCTATCCTCCATCTTTGGTCTCAAAAAGATGCATCCTTCCTAATATACCTCATCAACCCCATCCATCCTCTTGATCCTATGGCAAAGGATGTTTAAAATTTGATTTGTGATCTTTTGATGTTTTTGACATCTTTTTTATCATTTGAGCTCCCTATCATCACTTGTCAAGGTTGCCATGATCTCTCATATTATGGTGTGTTTTTATTGGTTAACATAAGGGAATATCTTGATCTTTGTCTATTGTTATCTTCTTGGTTGTCCCACATAGTACCCAACATGAGCCCAAGGTCTTGTGTTATGTTGGGGCATCCTTTTGTGCTTTTGGTTATCTCAATACCTAGCCCGACTGAAGTCATCGCAACTTTGGGGTATTGGGATAGCCTTCTTGTTTGTTGTGTTTTTGTATGCATTAGACACTAGTCCACCGTGGTTCCACATACCATGGTATCTAGTGTCTTATGCTATAGAAAAAATTAGTGCTCTGAAAATGGTAACTTGCTCTTCCATTGCATTGCATCTTTACCTCCATCCTCTTCATTCGTTTTAACCCTCTCCCATCCCCATCCAATCCTAATCCATTCGATCTAGCACAAATCATCTAATCACATCTTTGGTCTTATTCCTAGCCTTGCTACAAGCCTTGACCCAATCATCATCATCATCATCAGCGAGATGTATCCTTCCCTCATTAGCAACACTCTTATAGAGCTGTCTCTTTCCCTATCCTTGTGTTGTTCAGGGATGTATCGTTCCCTCATCACCAACACTCCATCCATCCTTAGTCCATCCTATCTTGTAGCCTAACTGGGGCAACATCATATCTATCCCAGAATCCATTTGTGCTTTCCTTTATCTCTTTATATCATCATCCTCTCTCATCCATCACTTTGGATCATCATCCCCATCTACCTTTGCATTATCTCATCCATTTCAAGAGCACATCTATGTTCTCTTAACCCCGCATGTTCTCTCGATGGGGCATCCTCAATCCCTAATATTCATCTTCACTCCCATCATCTTTCCTCCTAGTCACTCTTCGAATGACTAGGGCATCTTCATTAATCTAACCATCTTCTTCTAAATGCTATATTTTAATTTTCTTTCAAATGATGCTACTTTGTAACACCATCTCAAAGAGGGGCAAAAAGTAGACACCTAAATTTGACCACTTTCATATGGTCATAATCCCATCATTTATTCATCTAATCCATCTATATTAATTAAATGACACATTTAATTAATATTTTCCCTTTTCCTTAACATTTAATTAATATTTTCCTTTTTCCTTAACATTCCTAAGGTATTTAATTTAATCAATTAGATACTTTATACATAAGCCCATTTCATCTCTAAATTAAATAAATGCAATCAATTTATTTAATTTATTCAATTATCCTTTTTCATTTTTATTTCATTATTTATCTCTCCTTGTCACATCCTCCATAACCTTCTTCATTAAATTGGGTTAATTTAATTAATCCTCCAAGGTGTGCATATCCTTAATTAGGATTAATGTCACATCCTCCATAACTTTCCACTTGCCTCTAATCATTATTAATTAATCTAATCATTTGTTTGCACAATCCTAATTCTAATCACTTACCCCATTTGACATTTCCTTAAGTCAACCTTCTTGGTACTTACCTTTATTGGGTTGATCTCTTCCCCATGTGGATTAAAAATTCATATTTATTCCCCCCATGACATCTAATATGTCACATCATACCCAAAAGGCAAATAACTATTTTAGAGGAATCTTATTTTATCCTTTGGTCTCTTCCAAAAAGTGAATTAAAAATTCACTTTTATTCCTCCAAGGCCCTCTCTAATCCCCATGTTAACAAGGGTGGAATTTCTAAAAGTCCTCACTTGCCACTTTCAACCCCACTTGGGGACATGGGATTACTTTTGTGGAGATTATCTCTCATCCCAAGGTACTTGCAAGTACCTTGGGACCACATGGCCTCTTCCATGTCATTTGTACCTTTACCATCTCACCTTGTCCTTTGGAAAAATCACCCACCACATGTCAATATGTGAGGGCTTGTGAGTCCTAAACTCACCATAGCCCTCCATCTTGGCCATGGTGGGTCAATCTTGACCATTGAATCCCTAGAGAATTCAACTTCTCCTATAAATACCCCCCACTTCCTTCATTAAAGGATCTAGTGATTACATGCATACGAAACTTATGCTTACAATTTGTTTGAGCTATCTTAGCCATTTATTGCTATCTCTTAGTATTTTCATTTTCATCTAGAATCCATTGTTGCATTCAGATACCTCCATTCATCCATCTACGACCATCATTATTGAAAGTTACCAATCCAAGGAGAACACATCAAAAATCATCAAAGGGCCAACCAAGGATCAACATGAAGGAATGTCTAATCATTTTGTTAAATATTTATCTCCCTTTCATTTATGTTTAACATAGCCCAATCTTGAGGTGGTTTAGTGTAGTTTCTTATCTTGCATTATTTAGCTAGTTTTGCACACTAGTAGATAAAAAATTTCACTCCACACAGGTATCATCATATCAAAATAAGAGAATGAGATGACTTGAAGACTACATTTAAGACTATTGAAGGATTATATGAGTGGTTAGTGATGCCTTTTGGATTGACCAATGCACCAAACACTTTCATGAGATTGATAAATGAGGTATTGAAGAAATTTTTGGGTAAGTTTGTCATTATTTACCTGGATGATATTCTGATTTTTAGTAAGACTAGAGAGGAGAATTTGTGGCACATCTAAAAAGTATTGCAAAGGTTGAGAGAAGAGAAGTTGATGATTAATGTCAAGAAGTGTAGTTTCATGAAGACAGAGTTGATATATTTTGGATTTGTTATTTCTGTTGAAGGATTGAAGATGGTTCTAGAGAAACTGAAATCAATATTAGATCATTCCTCAACATAGAATAAACATTAGTAAAAATTGGATAAGTTAGATCATTCCATGGATTAAATATTTTCTACCAAAATTTTCAGTAGTGTTTGCAACCCCATGATAGAGGCAATGAGAGGAGACAAGAAGGATTTCAAATGGATGTCTGAAGCACAAAAGAGTTTTGAATTGTTGAAGCAAAAGGTGATAAGCATCCAATGTTAGCATTACCAAATTTTGACAAAGTATTCAAAGTTGACTTTGATGTAATTGGAAATGCAATTGGACCAATATTGAGTCAAGAAGGAAGACCTATAGCTTATTTTAGTAAGAAATTGAATGATGCAAAAAGAAGACTCATTTTATGATCACAAATTGTATGTCATAATTCAAGATTTGAAGAAGTGGAGACATTATATTTTGCCTAAGGAGTTTGTGATGTATACATATCATCAAGATTTAAAGTATTTGAACAGTCAAGGAAAGTTGAATCAAAGACATATGAGATGGGTTGAATTCTTGCAGAGTTATACATTTGTGTTAAAAAGCATAGGAGTGGCATGTTAAACACAGTTGTAGATGCATTGAGCAGGAGAAGAAATTTGTTGATAGAGATGAGAGTACAAGTATTGGGATTTGAGGAGTTGAAGCATATGTATGAAGATAATGTAGATTTTTGTGAAGCATGGAGAGAATGTAAAGAGCCAGTAGTGATAGACTAGAGCCAATGGTTGGATTATTTTATTCAAGAAGGTATGTTATTCAAAGGAAATTAGTTGTGTATACCAAGGAGTTTAATGAGAGAGAGTTTGATCAAGGAAAAGAATAGAAGAGGAATAGCAGGAAATTTTGGAGTGGATAAGATAGTAGCTTTGGTGAGTGAACATTATTTTTGGTCACAAATATATAAGGATGTAAGGAAGTATGTTCAAATTTGCAAAATTTGTCAGGTTTCAAAATGGAGTAGTCAGAATACTAGATTGTACAAACCTTTAATAGTATCAAAGAGACCTTGGGAAGATTTGAGCATGGATTTCATATTGGGATTTCCAATAACACAGAGAGGTTATGATTCTATTAGTGTATTAGTGGACATATTCTCTAAAATGGTACATTTTACTCCTTGTAAGAAGACTAATGATGATATGCATGTTGCAGCCTTATTTTTCAAGGAGATTGTGATATTGCATGGATTACTTAAGAGTATTATTTTAGACAGAGACACTAAATTCATTAGATAATTTTGGAGGAGTTTGTGGAGGAAGATGAAAACAAATTTGAAGTTCAGTTCAAGATATCACCCACAGATGAATGGATAGATAGAGGTAGTGAAAATAAGTTTGGGAAATTTTTTGAGATGTTTGGTTGGATACAAGGCATGAAGTTGAGACATAGTCTTACCATAGGTAGAGTTTGCATATAATAATTTAGTAAACCAAAGCACAGGAAGGACACCATTTCAAATTTTTACTGGAGTAAACCCTAGAGGAGTTTCCAAGTTAAGGGACATCAGTACGAAGAACAAGAGGAGTGTAGAGGTAGAAGTGTTTTTAGATTTCATGGAGACATTCCATAATCAGGTCTAGAAGCATTTGGAAGACATGAATGACAAGTATAAGGAGAAGGAAGATGAGCAACATAGACATAAGGAATTTGTTGTTGGAGATGGAGTGATGGTATATTTGAGAAAGGATAGATTTCTAGTTGGTATGTACAATAAGTTGAAGATGAGGAATTTTGGACCATGTAAGATACTTAGGAAGTTTGATTGTAGAAATGCATATGAAGTGGAGTTACGACAGACATTGGGTATATCACCTATCTTCAATACGGAAAACATATCTGAGTTTCATAAGGGAGAATCAAGTGATGGTATTGATGATGTAGATTTAAAGGAGTAGTTACCACAACAAGTAATAGAGGAGATTGAATAGATTTACGACACTAGAACTGAAAGAAGCACTAGGAACAAATAGTACAAAGAATACCTTTTGAAATGGATTTAGGTAGACCGGTGGAGGATTCATCATGGATTTCTTAGGTTGAGGTGGAATTTCTTGGTTTTCCTCTTAGCCCTATAAAGTGAGGGACTCACTTTTCTTCCAACCCCGGGTGTTTGATGTAGGAGCATCTCTAGTTGTAAAGCAATCTTGTATTAAATAGAAATAGTTCTTTTCTTGCATTGCATTCAATATAAGTTTTAATAGACCATTCAAAAATTTTCCACATCATTCATTCTCATCTTACAGAGTAGGATATAACACCTACACATTGACATCTATCACATATCCAAATTTCAGATCATTTTTAGTTGTTTGTTGGAAGTTATCGCTCTCAAAATTTCACTATGTTACTAGCTAGAGCATTTGGAGCTGACCTAGTCTATATTTCCTAGTGCGGATCTATTACAAATCATGTGGAGCTTAATTGGACATCACACAATCATCTTGGGTTCATTAGGACATATCTCAGAGATCCACAAGTCATATCTTTTCACTTGGATTTATTTCTTCATTTTTGAGGCTGACATTCATATTTGATCATGCAACACATCATAAACCCTTGTGGCTGTCACATACCTATTTTGGAGCTCAGGAAGAATATTTATAGGCCCATTGTAATTCATTTTAGATCATAATTCAATTTAGTAGCTCGTGATTAGATAGATTAATTTTTGTATAAACCCTTTGGGGGTATGTAATAAGGCCTCTTGGCCAATTGTATTGTTGAAGCCTTTATGGAAATGCCTGTGAGCCCTTGCAATTCACCCTTGTGGCAAATTTTTCATGTAATAATTCTATATTAATGAAGATTCATGTTTGCATATCAGTTTTATGTGTTATTTCCGCTGTGTTGACTCATTGTTGCATGGTTCAGACTGTTCGAACTGGAACTCTCCTATCATGAATGTACCAAAAGTCTTCATAGTAGGCATAATAGGCACACTCTTGTCAATAATATCCATTGAACATTCACCCATACTATCACTCACAATAGTCATAAGACCAAAAAAATCCTCCAAAACCTCCAAATCCTAAATAAGAGTAGTAGTAAGCGATGAAATATCCACAACAAGCATAAAAGGAACACTTTAATTAATATTAGCCCTTGAGTATTCACCCATGCTATCACTCATAGTAGTCACAATAGCAACAACATCCTCTAAAAATCTCGTAGCCCAAACAAGAGTAGAAGATAATTCAGGGGTAGGAAGCACACCATTCCCAATAGAATTTATTGGCACACTTACCACAACAAAAACCCCAAATAATTTACCCATGATATCCACAACAACCTCAACACTGACATAACTAATTTACAAGAAAGGACCTGCAAAAATCTATGAATTTTAAACCCCTATCTCACCATGAACCTTAGAAACCTCTAAAGATTGAAAATGAGTAGAAACAAGGGATGAAGTCCCCACACCAAGCATATCAAGATAGGGGGAAGAAAGAAAAACCCCTTCTTGAGGGCATGGCCAAGGTCATCAAGCACTGAAATAGACACAACAACAAAATATGAGGGAACCAAAGAAACTTTTCTTTGTGACTCCCTCCACAAATCAAGGTGAGAAATATTTTCCTCATATGAATTTGAATTATACCTTTGAGCCTCCAAACATGTCATCAAAAAAGAATCCACATCTTCATTCATTAGTGAGCAACACCATTCCCCAATTGACTCATTGTTGTCTTCTTCTTCTTCCCCTTCATCCAAGCCAAACCCACTTCCTCCCGTGTTCCATTCACTTTGAATCCATCTCTATACCCACCTCTACACACACTGTCACTGAAATCACTCCATTGTTACACTAAAAATATTAAATCCTTAACTCAATAGCAATTTGTTGATACTCTTAAATGGTTATTTGTTGAGATTAAACAGACTATAAATATTAATTTTTCTATGAATAAGAAGCTAAAATGGGAATTTTTCTCTTTTGTTTACTTTATCATTTATTACTTGGTTTTCTCTACTTTATCTTTAGAAGGTTAAATGTAATGCCCACTATTTGCATGACTTAACAATAATGTGCAACTATCAAATTCTTTATACAAAACAAAAAAATTCAATACAAATTCTAATGAAATTCAATACACATCTGATGTCATGAAGTTTATGATATCATATGTATGATGCACAAAGAATATAAAGGAGATGACACCAAACAAACGAAGATCATCATATCATAACTCTAATACAAAAGTTAATCTATTAGGTCTAAAGGAAACTACATAATGACACCAAAATAAAACTATAGGAAAAGTTTTGAATAACAACCTGGACAATGAAATGTATTCTAGTGTTCTAGTATCTAATTATAACCAAGGAAAATAATTCATGTTCCTAAATATATGTTAAACATTGACCATACTATTAAGCTATGATCACGGAATTTAAAAACCATTTGCAAAGTCCTAATTTATCTAAACTAATCATAATAATCTTCTAATAACTACCTTAAACAATGTATACACTATAACTCCATCTACTATAGTTATTGACAAACTTGGTTAATTAATATTTAGGAGATAATTGACTATAATACTAAATAATTTTAGCACATAATGAAAGCAATTCAATATAATTGAATCATCTAACTCCTCCATTACATCTATTAAACTAGGAATACTTGGCTACAAACTAAATCATCTATTCAAAATGATTGCATCTCAAGTAATAAACAAAATTCCACCATCTTAAATAATAGTTTAATAAAAAATAATTCTTCAAAATATTTAATTTTTAATTTCTATGCATCTAACTCTAATTTACAAAATTACAAAAACTTGGTTTCCAAAATTAGATATAAATACTAATTTAATCTATTTTTAATTTTATTTTACTATGCAAATAGAAAATTTCTAAACAAGAGTTCTTAACTATACTAACTAACATAAAGTTGTTAACAATGATATATCACTCTTCGCTCTTGATCTACAACTTTCCTGCTCTTGTTGTTTTAAATCTTTCGATTTCTGCTCTGATTTGACTGCCTCATGGATCGGTTAGGTGGGGGGCTCGAGAAGGCTCCCCATTCTAGGAATGTTTTCCCTTTTTTTGGCATTGTGTCTACTTTGGAAGCTTCCAATGTTCATATCCCCAATATTGGTTCCCCTCGTACTTTTGTCCTTTCTCCTAGGGGAGGGGAAGGACTGGGGGTAATTCTAGAAAAATGCCTTTGTCCCCAACCCTTAGGTTAGACTCTTTCTTCTTTGAAGAAAAACCAACCTCTTTTATGGAAAAACTGGTGGGCGGCAGCTCGCCAGCTATGGGTAAAAGGTTTTCAGAGTCTTCTTCCTGCTCTGTCACTAGATGGGAATTTGACATCCCTAAAGCATTGATGATGAAGGCGATGGACGACCTCAAGCTGGAATTGGTTGGAAAGTTTCTAGCCTATCAGTCAAACATTGAATAGCTACGTCTTTGGGCTGCTTCAGTTTGGAACCTAAAAGATAGTGTCTCTATCAATGCTATGCTCTAAGGTATCTTTCTTTTCTCCTTTTTGGTTTATGAATACATGTTAAAAGTGTTAATGGGTGGCCCTTGGGCCTTTGATGTTGTCTTCAAGAACTTCCTCGCTCTCTGAAAATGGAAATTGGGCTTTGACCCTTATGCTAACTTGAGGGCTATAACTCATACCTGGGTTAGCCCTAGGTTACCCCTTGAGTTCTAAGAGACGAGAATCCTAAAAGGAATAGCTAACTCTTTTGGTAGCCTCTTAGCGATTGACAAGATAACACAAGAAAAGTTAAGACTAGTTTATGCTTGTAAGAGGTCTGTTGAGGCACCCAATAATATCTTGCAATCTCTTACTGAGCAGGGGCCTAAGATCTCTGAGGATGTCTCTGCTGACTTCCCTCTTAAGGAAGACCTTGTCCAAATGGAAGCTATCCCTTTAGAGAAGGATTCTCCTTCTAGTAGCATGGTTATTGTACCCATAGAACATCTTTCTATTTCCAGAGATATGGATAGTAAGGAATTCAAGGATGTTTCCCCAAATGAAATAATCCCAACTCCGAGCTTCCTGAAGGATTGAAACCCAAAGGCAGAGGAGGAAAGGCTAAAAGTTAATTTGATTGAAGAGATGAGAAAACCTCATAAGGAGGCCAACAATCTGACCCAAAATGAATATGTTATTGTTCCTAATGAAGGGGAAGGGATGGAAGAATGATAAATTGTGTCTTCTGCCCCTACTATGTCCTTGGGGATATTTCTTTTCTATCTCAAAAGGAGGGTGGAATCCTGAGGGAATCCTTGGACATTTTGGGTTTTCTCCCTAACCCCAGTGATAGAGAAGATGAGGAAGAATAGATACAAGCTCCAAACAAGTCTAAAAAGAAAAAGAAGCCAAATTTTGGTGGGGGAAACATGGTTGGAAGACCTTCACAAAATGAGTCTAGGAATAAAGATATTGTTAGGGATGTGGTTGCTAGTAAACAAAGAAATTTGAACTCGATTACAGGATCGAAGGCCAAAAAGAAGTAGGCCCAATGCTTATTTTAATGGCCTTCTGGTGTTTTTGTACCTATTTTGTTTCCTTAATGAAGTTTTAATCCTAGAATATTAGGGGCCTTAATAGACCATATAAACAATTTTTGGTCAAAACCTATATTCTAGACAATAAATTGGATGGTTTGTTGCTTCAAGAAACCAAAATTAAGAAAGAGACCTTTGACAAGGTGATTTTTAAATTTTTCCCTAGTGCGAATTACTATGTTAGTGAGGGAGAAGGAGCTTCAAGAGGTATAATTACTCTTTGGAATCCTTCAAAATTCAAAGGAACTTTGGGCTTTGCTGAAAGGAATGGTCTAATGGTTTCTCTGGAAGATCTTTCTTCTTAGGAGAAATGGAACTTAATCAACATCTATACCCCAAATATAAGTAGGGACAAATTTCAGCTCTGAGATTCTCTGAATGATTTTATTAAAAGTAAACAAGATGACTATTGAATGTTTGGAGGTGAATTTAACTCCCCTCTTCTACCCTCTAAAAAGTTGGGGGATTGGATGACTACATGGATAGTATGATGGAGTTGGTTGGATTCTTTAATTTTTTTGGGCTTCTTGATATTCCCCTATAGGGCTCCAAATTCACATGGTCCAATAGAAGGCATGGTAATCAATTGATTCAAGTAAATTCGGATAGATTTCTCATCTCTTCTAATGGAACATCTCCCAATATCTCTCTCTTTCTGCTGTCCCAAGATCTAGCCCATACCATAATGTTATTGTGCTTAAAAGAAATTTTGATCACAATAAAGGTCCTTTCCCTTTTAGATTTTAAATAATGTGGAGCCTTCATCCTGATTTTTCTAATTTAATAAAAATATTGGTGGGATGAACCTATGGGAGGCACCCCCATGTATTGTTTGGTGGAGAAGCTAAGAAGAATCAAGTAGAGAGTGAAAGGATGGAATAAAGTTACCTTTGGAAATATCTTTGAAACTAAAAAATACCTAGGAAATAGTCTAAAGAAAGTGAAAGATAAAATGGAAGCCAACCTTGTGGATGAAGAGATCTGTTTTAAGGAATATGATCTAAGATTGGTTTAAGGTAAATAAATGGAGGAGATTTTATGGAAACAAAAGTCTTGTGTCCAGTGGCTTACTAAAGGAGACTGTAACACCAAAATCTTTCACCAATCTACCTTGAAACACAAAATTAGGAATAGGATAATAATGCTCAAGAAGGAAAATGGCTCCATGGTTTTGATTGAATTTTTTTTTTTTGAGGAAGCAGTTAACTTCTTTTCCTCGTTCCAGAATTCTGAAGGGGATGATAATCAGGTATATGATGATTTCCTTGAAGTGATTCCTAAAGTTATATCTGATCAAGAACTAAAAATTATGTCTAGTTTTGTTTCTTTGGAGGAAGTTAAACAATTTTTTTTCTCCTTTGGGGCCTACAAAGCCCTAAGACCCGATGGGTTCCCCTTGCTTTTTTTTAGACTTATTGGGATATAGTTAAAATTGATTTAAATAATATTTCCAAAGATTTCTTTAGATTGGGGAGGATTATAAACCAATTGAATGCTACCTTTATTTCCTTAATCCCTAATGAAGAAGAATCCTCTTCTCTTAGGGATTTTAGACCAATTAACCTCTATAACACTGTCTATAAAATCTTTTCTAAGCTTCTTGTGTACAAACTCAAAGTTGTGTTATGCAAAATGATTGCCTCAAACCAAAAAGGATTTGTCCAAGGAAGCAACATTATTTGTGTTGTTATTACTACCCATGAAATCCTTCACTCTATGGATCCTAGAAAAAACCCTAGGATGGTCTTGAAAATTGACATCTCTAAGGCTTATGATAGTCTCTTAGTCATTTCTCTTTTTTGTTCTTAGGAAATTAGGGTTTGAGGGTAGATTCCTTAAGTTGATTACTACTTGTGTTACCTCCCCTATGTGCTCTATTCTTATTAATGGTGTCCCCCAGGGTTTCTTCTCATGTGTTCTTTGCTTAAGACAAGGAGACCCCCTCTCACCCTATATATTTATAATTGTTGTTGAGGCCCTTGGAATGAATATCCAAAAGCTTATTGAATCTAAGGCCCTTAAAGGTGTTAAAGTTGCTTCGTCACTCCTATTGAACTCCCACCAACAGTTTTTTGATGATACTATTATGTTTGGTGAAGCCTTGGTTGGGGAAGCTAGTCATTGGAAATCTATTTTAAATGACTATGCTTCAGTATCTAGCCAACATATAAAATATGATACTAGTAAGATATACTTCTTCAATGTTGACCACTTAGTGAAGGAAAGAGTGTTGAGGATATATGGCTGTCAGGAAGCTTTTTTACTTGCAACCTATCTTGGGCTACTCCTGATCTCTAGAAAGCTGGATAACAATTATTGGAATCATCTGATTGAAAGAGTCCAAAATAAACTGGTAGGTTGGAAAGGTAAAATTATAATCTTAGTGAGGAAGATATAATTGCTAAAAGTTTCTCTACAGAATATCCTGGTCTAATATTTTTCTATCTTTAAAATATTGGCCTTCATTGGGGAAACAATAGAATAGATTCAAAGAAGATTCGTGTGATCTGGAACAAAGGAGAAAAATAGACTAGGGCTGGTTAGTTGGGAGAAAGTGTGTACTCCTAAAAATGTAGGAGGTCCGGGGATTAGGAAAATCAAACTATTTAACAAATCCGTTATAGCTAAGATGAGATGGAATCTCTTGGAAGGGTCAAAGGATTGGGTGAATATTTTTCAAGCTAAATATCTAAAGAACAAAGACCCGAGTTGTTTCCTCTTTTCTAGTGACTTGCCTAATGGGTCAGTTTTCTAGAACCATCTTATCAAAATAAAAAAATGTGTTGAAAATGGGTGTGAGAAAGAGATTTGGAAATGGAAAAGACACTAATTTCTAGAAAGGCCCTTGGACTGAGAATCCCTCTCTTTATTCCTTAGAAGGCTTCAACCCCCTTAAAAAAATCCTAACAAGAATTTCTGGTAAAAAGGTGGCAGATTATATCAATTGGGAGTTAGAAGAACCTAAATGGAATGAATTTAACATGCTACTCAGAAGTGCCAACTTGAGAGATGGGAGATGATTATACAATGGTTACATAGCTGCATTGGGGAGGTGACTTGGTTCTCTAATTAAAGGAAAGATAAATGGTTGTAGAAGGGGAACACTTATGGATACTTCCAGTCAAACATGCTTATAAGGAACTAGAGAAACCTCTAATTGAATGTACAACTTTCACTAGGACAAAGTGTGGATAAAAAACCTTACTCTGAAAGTCAATTGTTTCTAGTGGGCTGCTTCATATGGTAGAATTATAACTATAGATATCCTTGTGAGGAGAGGATTTTATTTGGTCAATAGATGTATCCTCTATAAGAAGGAGGAAGTTTCAGTTATACATATTTTCTTCCATTTCCAGTACTCTAGAGAAGTGTGGTCATTTTTCCTCCCATTGTTGCTCACTGATTGGGTGTTTCCCCCAACTATAAAGACTTTTGTTGAAATTTGGTCCATCTTTCCCTTCTAAGGTCATAATGGATCTTTGGAATCAAACCCCTCTTCATAACATGGGGAATTTGGAAGGAAAGGAATAATAGGATTTTGAAGGAGGTGGAGAGAAGCAATAATGAGGTTTGTATGATCATAAAGGCCTAGATAAAAGAAAATATGGAAGTTGGTGGATACAACTTCTCAAAAGTCTGGCTGACCTACAAAGAATTAAGAATTAAGTAGGTTTGGGGCCTTAAGAAGGACCTTACCAATCTAAATTGGGCTACGATTTTGTCTAGGAAGGCTATTGATTGGGTCCCTCTTGAAAGAGAATGGATTAAATGCAATTTTGATGGGTGCTCAAAAGGTAATCCTAGTTTGGCTAGTGCTGGAGATCTTATGAGAAACCATTTGGGTGACTACGTTGTGGGCTATGGTATAAAATTGGGAGTTTGCACCAATACTAAAGCTAAAGCAATGGTTGTTTGGGGAGGTATAAAAACTTTAAGAGAATTTGGGTTTAAGAAGGTGATTTTGGAGGGTGGATCTAAATTAATTGTGGACATATTGAATGATGGCTCCGTGACCCCTTGGGATTTAAAAGATATCATTGAAAATTGAAAGTCCCTAATGAGTTTCTTTACTCAATGCCACATTGAACATGTGTTTAGGGAGGGAAATATATCAGTTGACTATGCGGCCAACAAAGCACTTAAGTGCAACAGGTGGACCCAATGAGATAACAATCATTTTCCTTTGTCTTTGAAAGACAAAGTGCTCAAAGAAAAAAGTGAATATGTGTACAACTTACAATGTCAAGAAAAGGGATCGACATAGGTGGATTATGTGATCTTGTATCATAAAGGGATTTCAGAATAATGATGATAATATTGGTATGAATTTGATTATGAAGATCTCCTCAGGTGAGAAAGGAAATTATTATTTCATTCCTAACTACATAATGGATCACGTGGTTTTTATCAATGCTAAGGCTAGTGTTAACTCCAAGTGTTGTGATGTGCCTTAGGTCAAATCTAACCTCCAATTTGAAGATCAAATTTCTATGAAAAATCAAGTTTCATTTATTATTTGTAATGACAATAATGAATATTTTACTCGAGGAAATGCGATAACAACCATATCTTTAAGAAAGTTATCGAACCTCATTTATGAAAGATATTATTTCCAAAATGAAAGAAAAAGTGTGCTCTTCAAGTTTAGAAGGTTGTCAATGTGTAGGGGTGTTATGAGAAAAGGTTCGTAGAATCCTAAAAGCTTACAATTCTCTAAAATGGGTGGACCTAGAAAGTGAATTGAACCACCAAATTTCTAGGCTTTAAGGAAAAATGTGGATCTTTGGAGACTTTTTAGCAGAGCGGGTATGGTTCCTTTTTTTGAAGCCATGAAAGGGTATAATGAAATACTCATGGAAAAATTCACCAACTCATGGAGAAAGAGGAATTTGGATATTGGAGCTATTAGATTTGAGGTGATGGCTTAGTTCATAATAGAGGCTATGGGCTTGCAAAACTAGGGAATTAAGGTGGCAAAGAAGAGTGGAGTAGGTTACTAATCTTTTGTTGACAACTTCCTACATGATGGCAAAAATCTCACTAGTTTCAAAATGGGTACGAGATACTCAAACTATCATCTCCCTATGCTCTGGTCAATATGTTTGTGATGCATTATTTTACTCTTGAAGGTAGATATATGATAGTTCATGCTTATCACTTTCCTCTGTTGAACCATATCCATCACAATGAGTGTATAAATTTTCCATTTTATCTACTCTCCTCTTTGCAACAAAACATAGAAAAGGGTGTGAACCCTCCCTTGCACCAAGGTGTAATGCTCACTCTTTATAAAAACACCCTTTTTCTATGAGCCCACATGGAAATCCTTTGGTAGCTAGGTAAGATAATGATAATCAAAATGACGGGGAAAATGTTAAACCTTTAGCAGAGGCTAACCTCATTCAGGAGCCTAACCTTAGGCCCCCACCCCTAATTATTGAAAGAAATGTGAATATACCTATTAATATCTCTTCCTCTGATGCTAAAATTTACAAACCTTCTACCATTGTGGGTAAGAAGACTCCTACTAAGAATTCCCTTGAGCTCAAGTTGGTAAAAGCTACCCCTAAGAAACACAAACATTCCCTGGTTCTTCTTGAACCTCCTAAGTACAAGAAACTGAAAAAAGAGTTTAAAATTTTGAATGAGGTCATCACTATAAGTGAAGAAAAAGAGGGCATTCAAATTGAGGATTTGAAGGATAGGAAGGTGAGTTAGGGAAGTGGAGGCTGAAGATCTGCTCGCCTTGCAAAGTGATGAGGGAAAAATGTGTCATCCTTTTACCTCTTATTTGTGTCAAACCTTGTCATCTTTCCTAGTGTCTCCTGTCATTCTTGTCACTTTTTTTTAATGAACAAACGATATTTTATGAAATAGAAGAAAAGGTTGAAACTAGTGAAAATACCGATTTTGCTGACTATTGTTAACTGTCTTTTTGATTTTGGTGACAGGAAGTGTTTAATGGTTGACAACACACATGAAGGATATTGGTGGAAGGACAACTAAATTGCTGAAGTTATATTGTCATTCTTTTTTTTACTCGTCAAAGACTAGTCATTCTGTTTTAGGTTGTTACGTTGTTCTTGGAAAAATTTTAAAAGACTTTAAAACTATTTTGATTATCTTTTAGAGGTTGTTGGCTGAAAGCCACTAACAACCAAAAAATTTTATTGATTAAATCTGAAAGACTATTAGACATATAGGTAGCTTCAATATGCATATATATGCATGTACGTTGAAACTGGATATCAATATACATAATTAAAAGAAGAACCGTGGTGATTTTCTATATACTTTGTCTATGATTATTTGGATGAATGGAAGAGATAGTAGAATAATTCTGCAAATGTGAGTTTTATCATCCAATGACAGGCGAAGGCAGGGCCCACTTCCTCGGTTGATTGGTGATTATTGCATTAGATTGTGTGTGTGGTAATGTATGCTTTGAATTTATAAGTTGTTTAATTATTTCATTACTGTATTGTTGTCTAAATCTTCTATTGTGTAATTCATTTCCACGAAGGTATTTAATCAGTATCGAGTTGTCAAATTCTTACCAATACAATCTATATTCATTCAATAGCTATTTGCTGGTATATGCAGATCATTAAACATAATAACAGTTTGAATAAGTTAATGGGATTGTTTTGAATTTTCATTAAGTAGTATTGGAGGTTTGTTTTCAGTAGTTCAACTTTAACTTTGTGAAAAGTTATTTTCAAGATAGATTTCTATTTTGTTACTTTACTACTATTTTGTTAAGTGCTAGTAATTTGTTTCTATGTAGAACTATTTCTTCACAGGTTCCTGTCACATTTGTGACAAAAAGTCTGTTAATTCAAATTCTGCCCATAAGTAAATTATATTAGGTTGCATCCATTACCCCTCGATTTTTTAATTGCAGCTCTTCAACATATTGCCACAACATATTTCAAAAGCCTACATTCCTGGATTGACACTTTAGGATCAAATGAGGAAGCCATTCCCAAAAGTACATCAAACCCAATTTAAAGAGTAATTCAAAAACCATAGTTTTATCTAATCATTTTGGCGCCGTTGCTGGGGAACGGTGTTAAAGACCTGAATTTCTAGTAAACCAAGTTAGGAGCATTGCACTAAGGAGAAAATCCACATGATAGTCAACCTCATTTGGATAATTACACTTGGTTTTCTTTGTCATAGCTCATTTAGGTGCATGAATCATAATAGGGACAGTAGAGGAATATTTATTAGAAAAGAAAAGGGAAGTAGTTCACAACCAAAAAAATCCAAAAATAAATTAGCACCATCCATTGAGAGCCCACAACACGAAGAATTGTAAGATAAGTCCAAGTCACCCACTGAGACAAGTACCTTGACTCAAGAGAAACCAAAAAGTAACTTACCATCACTAGAATTTCCTGAAACTGATCTTGAGAAATGTTCTATTGAGATCACCATTATTCAGACACCTGCAAATACCCAAACAAGCTCTTCCGATATATTATGCAAAAAATTTGAACAAATTTTCCAAAAATCTTACGGGGATCAAGTTGGTCCATTTTTCGAAGAAAGCCACAAGCCATTTAAAACTTATTTTATTCCGTGGGCATTTGAACTCATGGATCCCAAAAATAATAATGACAACAACAAAAACAATGACAAAAACCACAATAGGGCATTGGCCAACAATAACCCAGTCACTTTCGAGTTCCCAATCATAGATCCTAGAAGAGACACCCCTATGAAAAATATTCCTCATTCTGGTTTGCCCATTTTTCGTGGTCTTTCAATGGAAGATCCTGACATGTTTTTGTTTGAATTTGATGTGTTGTGTACAACTATGACTACCAAAATGATGCATAAAAACTCAAATTGTTTCCAACTACATTAAAGGATGCCGCCCTATGATGGTTTATTAACCTTCAAAATATTAGAACATGGATAGTCTTGAAGGAGCTATTCTTGAACAAGTACCGGGAATACTCCAAGACAAAGGAGATTTGGGATGAGATCTTTCGCATGAACCAAAAGGAAGATGAGTATGTAGAAGACTACCTTGAATTTTTTATGTTTAGTCTTCAATGGTCTCATCAAGAGGGACTAAATGATGATACCATTAAAATGTTAGTTCTTAGAGGGATAAGAGATGATGTTATGGAAGCATTAAAATTAATAGGAAAAGGGAACATCTCTAAAATAAAATTTGATGATATTTGTAGGAACTATTCGAGGTTGCAATGTTCGGGAAGGAGCTATCCAAGTAAGCCTTATGCCACAACCAATGCAATAGGTATCACAAAAAGGGAAATAGGCAATTTACTTGAAGACCTTAAAATAGATTTGTTGAGCCATATGGGGAAACAAATAGACACTCTTTACACCTGTAGGAAACAAGAAGAAGCCGAAAAAGCCCTAGCTGTGTTTTGTCCAACGTGTCGTAAATGACACGGTAGTGAGGATTTCCCATGCAATAGGACAAACATATCATATTTAAAAGAACTCAGTAAGAACTATACCTTGAGGCCTCTTCCTCTAGGAGTAACCAAAATGGAATATACTGAAGATCCTGTCTATTATATGGCCCCAAGGTGACCCTTTCCACCCCAAGCAATGCATCCCAACATGATGAATGATTATCTTGCCCCAGGACTAAGCCAACCCAATTCTTATCAAACGGGATGGTATGGGGGTTGGCAACAACCCCCATACCCTCAATGGATGCCTCAGTATCAATATACTTCATAGCCGTGACAATAGGAATGGAGGCCACAAACACCACAACCATTCGCATAACAAAAACCATTCCCCTCACAATCACAATTTACATCTCCTCCTATGATTAACCTATACCAACAACCATAGTTTTTAGCTTTTCCATCATCAGCTGCCCCACCTATTAATCCAACCCAGCCACCAAGATCTACATCAATGCCATACCAGCCCAACCCTAACCCCAACAATAAGGCCACCCAACGAGTATAAAATAATGAGACAACAAGTTACTCCACCTATCCCATAAATACATTACAAGTAGATGGAGTTGAGTTAAGGTCAGGGAAGGCCCTTCAAGGGCCCACCATTACTGAAATCAATGAGGAGTTAGAAATCAAGCCAGCCAAAGACCCCCCTTTTCCCGAACGATTTCAATCTGCACCAATAGAAAGGGAGGATTCTCATCTTGAGTTTGATTTTGTTAATGAGTTGCACAATGTTAACATTAAGATTCCTTTGTTGTAGGCCATCAAAGAAATTCCTGTCTGTACAAAAAAAATTCATGATTTATGTACCCAAAAGTAGTGGAAGAAGCAAGACCCAAAAATGGTTCAATTCATTGGACAATTGGTAGGCCTTACGCTTGGAAACATTACCATTCCAAAGTATGTCGATCCAGGGAGTCCATTCATTAAGGTAACCATTGGTAAAGTAAGTATTCCTAATACCCTTGTCAATTTAGGTGCTGCAATTAATGTAATGACAAACAAAACAAAAGAAAAATTGTCATTAGAAGGACTTAGGCCTACACCTATAGTTCTTCAAATGGCAGATCGATCTTTGGTAAAACCTGAAGGTATGATTGAATATGTAATCCTTTCTATTGATTCATGGGAATACCCAACTGACTTTGTGATCTTGCAGCCAAAAATTAAGCTGGGGGGATACCCCCTAATTTTGGGATGCCCTTAGTTAGTACTTGCAGATGCATTTATCAATTGCTGATTAGGGAACATGGTTATTTCCAGTGGTGAGCACAAGAAACAACTAAATTTATACCCGCCAACACAACCTTTGTTGGAGACAAAGGACCCCGTTTGGATTGATAGTGACTTGGATGAATCATTACCAATCCTAACAATTGATAAAGCCTTAGATATGGAAGAGCCTACTAAGGATAATGTTCTTATTAGTTTCCTTTAGAACAAGTATACGTTTAATGAAATATTTGAAATCATGGTCCTCCATTCGGGTATAAATACTCAATGTATTTTTGGGGATTTTCCATTGGTGGGGAGTTCACGCTCTGTTCAACACTTTATCACACTGCATCAGTTATTACCCCATAATTGCTTATATGGCTCATTCTTATCTTTTGAAAAATCAAGTGATATGCCATCCACCTCACAAGTCTTAGCCATTAAGTCACTAACACAATCTTTCGCTATGGAAATTCTACCTAAACACACACTTAACATTAATCCAAAACTCACCCCTGAACAAATCCATGATCTTATTTCCATGCTTAGAATAAATAAAGAAGCCTTCGCTTGGGAATACCAAGATATGCATGGCATTCATCCTGATACCTGCACCCATCATATCTATATTGAGGAAGGTAGTCATCCAATTAGGCCACCACAACGTCGACTTAACCCCGCTTTGCACGACATAGTTAAAGAGGAGTTACATAAACTATTGAATGTCGGGTTTATATATCCCGTTTCTGATAGTCAATGGGTTTCTCCTTTAGTTGTGGTTCCTAAGAAAAACGGTAAATGGAGAATTTGTGTCGATTATAGAGCATTAAATAAATTTACTAAGAAAGATCATTTTCCATTGCCATTTATTGATCAAGTATTGGACACTCTTGCAGGTAAAAAGTTCTTCTCCTTTCTGGATGGGTTCAATGGTTATAACCAAATTCTCATAGCACCAAAAAATCAGGACAAGACCACTTTCACCTGCCCTTGGGGCACCTTTGCTTATCACGTCTTTCCATTTGGTTTATGTAATGCCCCTACCACTTTTCAAAGGGCAGTTTTGAGAATTTTCATAGATCTTGTAAACGATTGTGTTGAGGTATACATGGATGATTTTACTGTCCATGGTAATACTTATGAAGAGGCTAAAACAAACTTAGACAAGGTACTTAGGCATTATATAGACACCAACCTGTCATTGAGCCATGAAAAATGCCACATACTTATGATCGAAGGGATAGTGCTTGGCCATTACATTTCCTCCAAAGGTATTCAAGTAGATCCTAAAAAGCTCCAGATTATCCAAGACTTGCCTATACCCTCTAGTCAAAAAGATGTTCGATTTTTTCTTGGCCATGCAGGATATTACCGAAGATTTATCCAAAATTTCAGTAAAATTGAATCTCCCTTGTTTGCCTTGCTAGCCTTGCTAGCCAAAGATGTTGCTTTCTCTTGGACACCTAAGTGTCAAGAAGCCTGGCTCCATCAAAACAAAACTCATCACCACACCCATCCTTAGAGGACCGAGCTGGGAAATACCATTCCATATCCACACAGATGCCTCTAACTATTCCATGGGAGCCGTGCTTGGACAAAAAGAGGATAATCTTTTCTACTCTATCTACTGCATCAAAAAGAACTTCACGGGGGTTGAGGTAAATTACACAATTACTGAAAAAGAGTTTTTAGCTATTGTGTATGCCATTAATAAATTTTTTCATTACATTACTAGTTATAAAGTGTTTGTCCACACAGATCATACGAAAATTTGGTTTTTAATGAATAAACCTGTGGTAACGGGTAGAGTTATTAGATGGTTGCTTTTACTTCAAGAATTTGATATAACTATACTTGATAAGCCTGGATGAGAAAATGTGGTTATAGACTTTCTATCTCGATTGCAACTTCCAGAAAATGAACCTACTCTAGTTGATGATGAATTTCTAGATGAGCACCTCTTTGCTATATCCACGAGGAGTCTCTAGTTCGCCAATATTGCAAACTACCTTGTTACATGCAAGTTTCCACCATATTTCTCTTCAAGGGAATGACGGAAGCTGGTTGGCCTCAGTGGACAGTATACATGGATAAATAGATTGCTCTTTCACACTAGAATAGATAATATCATGCGGCGTTGTGTACCCGAAGATGATGTCTTCGATATACTTTGTGCATGTCATACATAACCATGCGGAGGACACTTTTCTGCTCAGCGGACTATCCAGAAGATTCTCACTACAGGTTACTACTGGCCTACACTCCATAAGGATTCTAAATGCTATGTTCATCATTGTGACAAGTGTTAGCGCATGGGCCAACCCACACACTTGAATGAGATGCCCTTACATACACATTTGTCCATAGAGCCATTCGAGAAGTGGGGCCTTGCTTTTGTTGGCCCAATCAATCCGCCCTCACAGAACAAGGAATACATCCTTGTATGTACCGATTATGTCACCAAGTGGGTGGAAGTGATAGCCCTAAAGCATGCCAGAGATACAAAAGTATTTGATTTCTTGTACTCCAAGATTTTCAAAATATTTGGTGTGCCACATGAGATAACCACCGATCAAGGACCACAATTTACATCAGAGCTCATTTCTACCCTGGTTCGCGAATACGAAATCCACCACTGCAAGTCCACACCCTATCACCCTCAAGCCAATGGGCAAGTAGAAGTCACCAATAGAGAGATTGAGAATATTATTACTAAGACAATTTCTCTTCATAAACATGATTGGACTACACGAATTCCTGAGGCCATGTGGGCCTATCGAACAATGTGGAAGACCACTACTGGTCTGACCCCTTATGAGCTCATCTATGGTAAGAAGGCAATCCTTCCCATTGAGTTTGAGATTAAAAATCTTTGGACCACATTACAAATGGGTATGGATCTTTCTGATGCACATAAGGCACACATCAACCAACTACATTCTTTAGATGAATTGCGCTAGGAAGCACTCTTCCACACCGAGACCATCCAGAAACAATATGCTCTATGGCATGACCACCACATCCACCAATGGTCACTTCAACCTAGTGATTGGGAACTCCTATACGACTCTCACTTCCAAGACTTTGAAGGAAATTTTCACACACGCTGGTTGGGGCCCTATGAGATTTAGGCCATATATGCCAATGGCGTTGTTTGTCTCTACATAGTTGACTCTGAAAGATGATCTCTTCTCGTCAATCGTCACCGCCTCAAACTTTACAAGAAGCCTCTCTCCAAAGAAGATTTCTTTTTAGAGGTCGCACAAGAACTTATTGTTGATCCTTTCAGCCTCCTTTGAGATTGATCATTTAAAAAAAAAAAACTTAGTGGTGAAAACCGATTTCTCGGTGCCACTAGGTGGTGGTAGATTGAAAACCGAACAACCCGCGGTCTATCATTGATTAAAAAAAAAAAAACAAATTAGTGGTGAAAACTGATTTCTCGGAGCCACTAAGAGGTGGTAGATTGAAAATCAGACAACCGACAGTCTATCGTCAAAAAAGAAAAAAGGAAAAAAAAAGAAATAAGAAAAAAGAAAAAAGAAAAAGAAAAAAAAGAAAAGAAAAGAGAATAAAGGCAGACAACACATGACCAAGAAAGATCTTGAATGTTGGCACCCTACCTTCCTAGCCTATTCTTCCTGCCACCCAGCGATTGGACTTGCCTTGTTCCTGTCACCTAGTTGTTAGGAGCTCCTTTTTTTTTTCTGTTGGTTGGCATTGTCCTTTCACCTAGTTGGGTTCTATGACCCTTCACATCTATTGGTGCCCTCCATGTCACAATGGTTGTTCGTGGCTTTCATCCAACAACCATTGCTTCAGATGATTTTATGTTCCTGTCTCTTTCATCCCAGGAACTGATAAAGTTACCTCCTGGCCAACTTTCCAGTCTCTTCTTTTCTAGGAGCCATTTGCCTGTTTGAAGACCACCGCCTTGTCAATCACCATACTCCACCTTTATGCTGTTCCCATCCTTTCTTTTCGACGCGACATTCTCAAGCTGGTTGCTTCTATTTGGCTTCATCATGCCTATACTTCCCACACTACACTCTTCCACCCTATCATTGCTACGGGTTGGCATCGGCATCAGTACCAGCTTCAACACATGTGCCTCCACATCACCACTCTTGTTCATAAATGGTCATCAGTATCAGTATTTCACATTTCTTTCATTTTCTTTTTATTTTCTTTAAATACCGCTTGTTCATTTATTGATGGTGATGTCACCCGTGGACGGGTAACTTTCTAAGCTGGGGGAAAGTGTCACATCTGCCATCGTGTCTCATCTTTTTCATGAAATCCTTGTCCCATCATATCTACATTTATTGATTTCCAAGAATGATTTCTCATAAATAACAAAATCCTTAATACCATTGTAATCATTACAGTTCACTGCAAATAATAAACTAGAAACCTCCATTTTTTTTAACCACTTATCATAAACCCATTCTTATCATCTACACAAACTTCTAGTTAAAATTTGTCCTATTCCTAGTAATAGTTGTCTCTGCAAAACAATTTTCACTCTTTACCGGGTTTGGACTGTGAACTGTTTGGATTTTACCTCCTAGTAAAGATATGGTAGGAGAACGTAGACACCGCTATGAGCCAACAACTATGGGTGATTTAAGGGCTCCTGCGATGTCCGAGGCCTACAAGATATTCAAGCAAGAAGGATGGGATGCGTATTTAAAGAGATTGCGGGGGTTTGATGAGAAACTGGCTTGTGAGTTCGCGGCAACATGCAACAATATGCGGTCACGAGTCCGTGGGCTAGCAATTCCTGTCTCAGTCGAAAGTATAGCAGATGTCACAGGATTTCCATTAACAGGAGAACATTATTTTCCTGACAATTTTGGGTACGAGAAAGATCTCAAATCCCTTCGTAAGAAGTTCTGGGCATGTGGAGAATCGTTTGAAATAGTATTAGGTCAGGGCAAAAAGTTATCTTCACTCCCCGCTCCCTAGAACAATCTAGCAAAATTTTTTATCCAATATTTGACTTGTGAAGGAAGGTATGTATATGTTTATGGCAAAAAAATTCTGACTAATGATACATTTGAGATGGAGTGAACTCATGAACGTTCCTTTCTTTCTATATTATTCCCTAAAAAAAATGCGTAAAGCAGTTTAGAAGGGTAGTGAGAATTCATTGGCACATCATGGGTTGATTAAATTGTTAATCATAAGAGAATTGAAGAGACTTTCACCTCCTAGGGACTGGGACTCATTCATTGTAGATGAAACCCCTGAGAATTTTGTTGAAGATACCCTCCCTACTTTAGAACACTCTACCAAAGAAGACTCCTAGAGTATAGGAAAATCTACTAACTCCCTAGAGGAGGAGGATTCTGGTCAGGAACACTTAGAAGATAATAAACGCACCAAAGGTCTAGAGTTTGAAAATCTTCTTGATAGTGCTAAGAAAGGAAAAGCATAAAATTTAGGGTCAAGTGGCAAAAAGGCTAAGGGTTCCAATACTAAACAACCTAACCCTAAGGTTACCGCAGTCTCTACCCCTGGCCCTAGGTTTGGAAAGCAACGGTGTAGTGGGACTATTTCAACTATTGAGTTAAAAGGAAAGCAACTGTCACTTGATTCCGTAGACAAATTAGCCAACTTGGCTAATGTAGCTAATGGTTTAGGTTTGCAAACACCTGAAGATGTTGGGTATTTGACAATAGTGGAAAAAGTCTCTCAAAAAACTAAAAGAACAAAAGTTTATGCTAGGGAGTTGAGAAGAAGTAAGAGAAAGAAGCAGTTGGCAATAGACCTTGAGGATCCCCCACAACACCAAGAGGAACCTGAATTTTTTTTTGAGATGCCACCTCAAAATTGTCCTATTTTAGGGGAAGAAGTTGAGAAAAACTCTGAGGCGTTTCCCCAACATTCACTTGTCTCAAAGAAGATGCCATGCAGTCAAGAAGATGTTCCTGATAAAAATGTTGTTCACACTGAGTCTGCCCCAAACAAAATTTATGATGATCTTGACAATCCTGAGGATCACATACCGCATGACACTACCTAAGAAGAAGAGCATTGAGTAGAAGAAAGAGTAGGGTCTAAAGTGGATATGCAGAATCAAGAATAGGGAAATATTGAAACCCTTCATCAGGAATACCAAACCGACCAAGAGCCAGAGGCAGAAGAGGAGTATGAGGAAGAACAAACCTTGCTCACTAATGATGACATTCATAGCCTACAGAACTTGGTGACTAAGCTAACTAAGGAGAATGAAACTCTACAAAATCAAGTTCAAGCGGTAGAGTCACTCAACTCATCGCAAGCAATTGCAATCAGTCAATTGAAAGTAGTATTTGAGCAGGCACAAGTCCCCAAGACATCAGTGATAACCATTCAGGAGCATGAAAAATAGTTGTAGGAACTTCATCAATTGTGTGTCAAAGAAGTTGCTAATACCCTGCAAAAACTTGTCCCTTCTCTCTTTGGTTTGTATTTTACAATCTCTTTGCATGAGGACATGCAAAGTATTCAATTGGGGGGAAATGATGAGGGAAAAATGTGTCATCATTTTACCTCTTATTTGTGTCAAACCTTGTCATCTTTCCTAGTGTCTCATGTTGTTCCTGTCACTTTTTGTTAATGAACACACAATATTTTATGAAATAGAAGAAAAGGTTAAAACTAGTGAAAATAATAATTTTGCTGACTGTTGTTAACTATCTTTTTGATTCTGGTGACAAGAAGTGTTTAATGGTTGACAGTGCACATGAAGGATATCAGTGGAAGGATAACTGAATTGCTGAAGTTATAGTGTCATTCTTGTTTTTACTCATCAAAGATTAGTCAGTCTGTTTTAGGTTGTTATGGTGTTCTTAGAAAACTTTCAAAAGACTTTAAAATTATTTTGATTATCTTCTAGAGGTTGTTGGCTGAAAGCCACTAACAACCAAAACATTTTATCGATTACATCTAAAAGACTGTTAGAAATATAGGTAGATTCAATATGTATATATATGCGTGTACGCTGAAACTGGATATCGATATACATAATTAAAAGAAGAACCATGGTAATTTTCTATATACTCTGTCTATGATTGTTTGGATGAATGGAAATGATAGTAGAATAATTCTGCAAAAATGAGTTTTATCATCCAACAACTGGCGAAGGTAGGGCCCACTTCCTCGGTTGATTGGTGATTATTGCATTAGATTGTGTGTGTGGTAATGTATGCTTTGAATTTATAAGTTGTTTAATTATTTCATTACTGTATTATTGTCTAAATCTTTTGTTGTGTGATTCATTTCCACGAAGGTATTTAATCGGTGTCAAGTTGTCAAATTCTTATCAATACAATCTGTATTCATTCAATAGTTGTTTGCTAGTATATGTAGATCATTAAACATAAGAGCAGTTTGAATAAGTTAATGGGATTGTTTTGAATTTTCATTAACTAGTATTGGAGGTTTGTTTTCAGTAGTTCAACTTTAACTTTGTGAAATGTTATTTTCAAGATAGATTTCTATTTTGTTACTTTACTACTCTTCTGTTAAGTGCTAGTAATTTGTTTATGTGCATAACTATTTCTTCATAGGTTCCTGTCACATTTGTGACATGAAGTCTGTTAATTTGAATTCTGCCCATAAGTAAATTATATTAGGTTGCATCCATTAGCCCTTGGTTTGTTAATTGCAGCTCTTCAAAATATTGCCACAACACAGTTCAAAAGCCTACGTTCCCGGATTGACACTTTCGGATGAACTAAGGAAGCCATTCCGAAAAGTACATCAAACCCAATTTAAAGAGTAATTCAGAAACCACAGTTTTATCCAATCACAAAGGCTGCTTCTTGAGACAAAAAGGGGAAACAAAAAGCCATATTTCAAGAGGAGGGAGAGTTGGAGGTGGAAGAGTTTGAGGAATAGGTTGAGGAAGAGAGTGAGGATATGGACTTTGAGGAGATAGCCTATGATATGGGTGAGGAGGAAATTGAGGAGGAGAAAGAAGAGAATGAGGGGGAAGAAGTTGAAATTGAAGAACCAAGGAATTAAATTTTGAATGCTCCTAAAACTATGAACATTGCTAAAGACACTAATTTTTTACACTCCAAGCCCTATCTAGCCTTGGTGCCTGCCACTCTTTTCTAGTTATACTTTTTACATTCGTGCTTACATTTGTTGGAGGCACCTTCCAACCCTGTTTCCTAGATGCATGAGTCCGCCTATCCCCTGGATTCCTTTCATTGGGTGGTTCAGGAGTATCGTGATGAATTCGTCTTGGCTTGGTTTCCTCCCGCGATGCTTCATTTCTTTGATAAAAAGGATGGCACTTGTCCACCCATTCCCCATTCGTGAGTACCCATTGATGGATGTGTTTTGATGGACTTTCCTTATCCCATTCCTTATTTTCTTCATCTGCCCACCAGAGTCTTGGGAATTTTGTGCCCCCCTCTGTAGGTTTTTTCTTTTTCATCTCAGCCCTACCCTGCGAGATGACGCCAATTCGATGCTCTTGCTCCTGCTCTGCTCCGCTTCCCATTTTTTTTATTCAAAAATATATTAAGGTTTGGGCCTTGGCTATTGGAACTATAGACAAGAAGCCCCACCAGTTCACCAAGGAACCTCCCCTTAATACCAAGGTAAGAAAACTTCATTTTTGACACGATAGAGAACGACCCCGCGAGGTTTGAACCTTGGTTGTTGGCTCTACAAGAATGAAACCCCACCATTTCACCAAAGGCTTGCCCCTCAAATTATTATGATTATAATTATTACATATTATATTTTATATTAAAAATTATTAAATGTAAATATACTAAAATATACAATAAAAAATATTAAATACAAATATAATATAATATATAATTAATATTTAATATATAATTTATAAAATATAAATTAAATTATACATAATATCATGATACTTATTATTGTATATAATATTTTATATATACAAATTACATTATTATTATTCCTTTTTTACTATTTTGCATGTTTTTTTAAATTTATTATATGCTATATTTTATATAATGTAAATTTATATTTAAAATTTTATTATGATTATACTTATTACATATTATATCTTATATTAAGAATTATTAAATACAAGGTTAAATTTTCTGATCAGTCATGAAGATGGCTCCTAGACATGGACCATTGGACCCTGGTGCAAGTAGGTCGTACCATTCTCAGACTAGACAGGTTCATTGGGTGGATGATGTAGACACTAAATATTTACCACCTTTTAACCCTAACCAACCCTCCTGTGAAGGCTGTGACATTTTGAAGGCCTCAGACCCTCCACTTCACTATCCCCAAAACTCTTCTCGACACCCACCCTATAACCGTAATATGTTTTCTCACCAATATCAATATTTTTGGAGTTCTTCTCACCACTCTAGGGTTAATAATCACTCCTCATGTCATCCTACTCCTTTCGATTCGAAACAACAATTGTTTTACAAGGAAAGAGATCTTTCCTCTTGGTGTTCTCGAGATGATTATTTGAGGGAATCCTCAAGATGGAAAAAAATTGGACACAACAATCTCACAAGATAACTTCTTCATTTCAACCAAATATTGAAACAGATTCTAGAGTATAAAATCCATGCACCAATGGAAATGTGCTGGCAGATGACCCACCTATAGGCCATGATCTTCGTTGGAAGCCGATTCCATCAATACCCCTCAATGTGACCACCCAGATCTTGAAATTTGAGCAGAATGGCCTTTTCGTGTAGATTTGGGGAGAGGACAAACCATTATCTGCTATATATTCCTGGATAAAAGAAAATTGGTATGAATTTTTTGATCTCAATGTGGTTTCCTCTTATTTTTCATTTTCTTTAAAAATCTCACTATTAAGAATAGGATTCTAAGAAAAGGTCTCTTCTGGTTCGATAAAAAAATTCTGGGAGCCTGTAACTAGAAACCTAATTTAACAGGGTGATCCCACAATACAGGTTTACAATTTTTGGCCAAACTCGACATTGAACTATTTTTTTCTAACTAAATCTTCACTTTTGGACACCTATAGAAGCTAAACCATGAGGAATTTGAAGATGATGCAAACTAGTGATTTTTGAAATTTTTTTGGAATCGGATTGTGCTTCTTTTTCCATCTCCTTCGAAAACTAGTTTTTTTCAGTAAAAACTATTTTTAAGGAGTGAAGCTCACCATATAACACATAATTTCTTTTCCATAAAGGATAAAATTCTATTTTTTTCCAATTTAGATTTGTAAGTATCATATCTAGTAATTCCAATTGGTTTCATAGTGTTTTATTAAATATTTTTCCCTTGATCAAGTTTCGAAGTAAAACCAATTACAATTCAAACATAGGCGAATTGTATAACACAATTTTTTTTGTATGTATTGAAATTCAATTTTCTTTTGTTGGATCAAGGACTTCAATATCTGGTGCACTCATATTTTTCAAAAACAAATTGATAATCTTCTAGTTTCCACATGTGTAGAACAAAGAGCTTGATTTTTGGTGAAAAACCTACTTTCATAAGAAATAAAAAATAAATATAATAATTAAATTAAATTTATTTAAAATTATACTTTTTGGGAACCTTATAATAAGGACTAGATACTTATAGAAAATAAATTTTAAATGAATTCATTTGATACCCCAAAAGGTAAATCAAAAGTGGTTTTTTATCAGCATTTTGATAGGTGTAAAGGAGACTCCGTTATAGGTATGGTTTAAAACTAGCGGGGTTCTATCCAATGGGGTTTGATCTAAGGTGGTTTGATCAAACCCTCTTTAATTGGAATCCTTCAAATGGAACTTTTTAAGGCTTAAATCATTATATTTTCTAAAAATATGTGATTTTAGCAAAAGTTAGGATCTCCTAGAAATTGTCAACCAGCATTTTGCGATCACCCACCATTGGATTCCATCACTCTGCCCCAATGAATAATTTGTTTTACATTCCCTCACCTTCTAGTGGAGTACATGAGATATTGTGTAATAAATAAATTTATCTCATTTTGGGGATTTCTTAAAAATAAATTTGATTTAGTTAATGGAGTTACCCAATATTAAGGGTTTTGGGCACTAATAACTAATATGAAAAAGGTACCCCATCTTCTGATCCCTCTCTACCATAGGTATTAAGCATCAAATTTAGTTCTGGACACCATCTCTTGGAAAGAGGCTAAGATCCAAATTGATTAGAACTTTTCTTGAATGAGGAACCAACAATTCTCTTTCTCCAAACTATGTAGAGTCCCATTTTCACTTTGACCAACCTAGAACCTTGTCTACCCCTGAGTATTCCTACACATCAAATACCTTCATCTAACATCCCATGAACATCAGCCCTTTACAAAATAATGTGGATGTTAAAAATTATCATTTTGAAAAATTAGTAAAGGGATCAATAACTGAGGAAAATCTCATGGATATTGTTAATGAGGTATGCACTAAAGTGGGTGAAAAGTTCATTGAAGAAACCACTGACGAAGTTCTTGCAGAATTTGAATCAGAGAAATAAATTCCCTCTTTCCCAATTTCATAATCTAATACCAAGGTACCCCGTATTACGGTAAAAAATGCAGTTTCTCTGGTTAAGTATTTTCACGAAGCTTTCCCCCATAGGCCAAAACTCCTCTTTTTTCCTACCCTTATCGCAAATGGATGCTAAAATTTTGTTACCCCAAAAATAAAAGGGGTAGGAAACCTAATAATGAGAAAACAAAAATTGAAGTAGCTGCGGGCATACAAACAACTCTTGAAAGTAACTTAAGATCTTTCGCAAAAAAACTCAAAGGCTTGGAAAATCCTAGTAATATTTCCCAATCAGGACAACCCTATTCTGCTATGGAGAATAATATATCTAAATTGAATATTGAAATGAGGGGAGACATTATCTCTCATCAAGCAAAATGAGGATCTTATCATGGAATATTAGAACTAAATGCCCCTAAAGAAATGTTACCTTATAGTGTCAAATCTTAAGCACTAATTCAAATGTGTTTCTTTTTACAAAACAAAACTTTTGGCTAATTATCTTCAAATTTATTTCCACACAGCTGTTGGTACTTCATTTCCTCTCTACCCATGGTGCTTCAAAGAGGCCCTTTACAATTCTATGGAAATAAAATTTTCTTTTAAAGCTAAAATGTTATCTATTTTGGATAATTGGCTAGAGCTTCTGTCAATTTTTGGAAAATAAACAATGTATTTTTCATCTTTAACATCTATGGTCCTTGTGAAACATTTTCTAAAAAACAATTATGGATCCAACTCTCTTCTGCGTCAGCTTGTTTAAAAAATAAAATGATTATTTTGTCTGGTGACTTTAATGCTATTCGATTCCCTTCAAACAAAACAGGTGGCATCATTCCTTCACCTAAGGGTATGGAGGATTTTAATCAATTCATTATTAATAATGGTTTCTATGATTGTACACCAAAGAATGGTAACTTCACTTGGACTAACAAGCGTAGAGGATTTTCTCAAATTGCTGAAAGGTTGGATCATTTTCTCCTATATAAAAATTGGTTTAATTCCCCTTGGGAATTTTCCTCCTCCATTTTGACACTTCCTAGATCTAATCATTTCCCAATCTCCCTCTCAATTTTTTATAACAATTCGATTGAGAAAGGTTATTTAAAATTTGAATCTATGTGGTTCAGAGATCTAGATTTTGTTCCTCTACTTAAAAGATGGTGGTCTAAGTGCTCTATTTTTGTTCACACCCATATGTTCCAACTCTATAAAAAGTTGGATTTTATCAAAGGAAAAATATAAGGAATGGAACAAAACATTCTTCAAGAAAATTTTCAAAGAAAAATCTAGAGTGGAACTTGAACTATCATATTTGTATGATGTAGTGATTAAAAATGGAATGGGCTTAATCCTTTATGAAAGGGAAAAGTTCCTTAAGGAAAAATTAGATAAAATTTTGGCAAGGGAATAATGTTATTGGAGACATAAATCTAGAGAAATTTGGTTAAGGGATGGGGATAAAAACACCAAATTTTTCCATGCCTCCACGAAAATAAGAAGGCAAGCTCTAGACACCGAAAATTGGTCTAGGCCTGCGAACACCACTTTCGACATAATTTTCTATTATCCATGGTCATGATTAAATAATGTTTATTATTTAATTACCTTTCTAACACATGTTTCCTCTATTAATTAAATACCACTTTTAATTAATTCATAATAACCTTTATTCGACTTGATTAATTAAATAAATCATAATTATTTAATTATGTCACTAACTAATTAATTCTTCCTTCTTTACTAAATAATTTATTATTTAATTACCCCTTTGTCATATTTCAACTATAATTAAATATTTATTATTTAATCATTCATTTAACCCCCTTTATCTATAACTAAATATTTATTATTTAATTTATTCAGTTCCACCTTTACAACAATCAAATTAAATAAATTATCTTTATTTATTTAATTAAATCTTTTATTTTCAAATGTTGAAGTAAATTAACATTTAATTCATTTATTAATTATGTATGTCACATTATTCTATCATTCAGTTGACTAATTATTCACTCACCGTCTGACTCGAGATCTATTTTAAATCCTCCAGTTATCTCTGAGTTCGGTATCTGACTGTCTCTGTGAGAGGACTCTCTGTCACAACTAGTCAGTTAACTAGTTTTAACTCATATGCATGAATGCGTCTATTAATTAAATATCTTTATTTAATTAATTAATTCATGTATACATTCAAATTCTTCATCTTCGAGTTTTAACTTTGTCTTTGTCATTCAAAGTCTATTTCTTCTATTTTCGAAGACTCTTAACTCAAGATTAAATTGTTTATTTAATCGAGAACTCATGTTGTTTCTATTTTCGAGCAGTCTTGACACAAGATTAAGTTATCATTCTAATTTAGTCTTTATCTTGTAGTCTTTTCTAACTCGTGTTCTATCTAACACATGACATTCATCAATCTCGCCTGTCGACCTCTCTTTGAATTTGAGCCGATCGTTCGAAAACCCAAAATCTATAAAATGGCCTATCATTATCATTATTCCTCCTCCCAAAATCATACACTTTTGAGAAGAAAATTATCTTTGATATTTTTCTTAGACATTCAACAAGGTTATGCTTGCATCAATATTGAAAATTTGAGGGCAAGAATACCGAAACAAAAAAATGGAAAAGGGAAATCGAGATAATTCGAAGGAGTGGATGTATATTCGGTGAGATCTTTTCAATTAATTTGTTTAGTTTATTTATGTTTACTTGCTTCGTTCTTTGTTGTTTTGATTTAGATTATTTGTTAGTTTATAATTGATCATTTTTAATCTATGCAAGATTTAGCATTAATCCAAAAAATCTAGGTCTACATTTGCTGAACTCAATGTGAACACGCTTCAAATTCGTGCAATATCTTTCCATTTTTTTGTTTTACATTTTACAGGTTATCGTACGACACACCGCATCTACTCAAAAAAAAAAATGCATCTGACTTCGTGAACCGCATCTTCTATATTCCGTAATGCATCTATTATTCTGCACCACATCTGTGGTAATTTGCAATGCATCTGCTTGTCAGCATCACGCCGCATCTACCTGGTAATTGTTTTTTCACTAATTATTCACTTCCGTACATTCACTTTCTAATTTTCATTTTTCATGTTATTTCATTTTTTGCTAATGTTTGTTTACAACTATGTTAAGGTGGATTACCTTAGTTTTTGCAGGACGAAGCATAGAAGACCACATAAAACCAAAAACCATTATTTTCTGCAAGACGAAAGCCAAAGAGACCGAAAACAAACTACTGATAAATTTTCATGTAGGACCTAATGACTTTGTTTTATTTAAAAAGTTTTTGTTTGGTAGATAGATCATTATCATCTGGATTAAAAAGAAACAGTGTTTTCTTTGTTTGGTGTGAAAGTACATTTATGTCACCCTTTACAATTTGGTATATCGAAGTATCCTCTCCCCTTTCGCAGTCATGTGATCCTGGGTGTAAGAGAAATAGTTACTGACTCTAGAATTTGGGTTTGTCTTGGTGGGAAAAAGTAATCACCCCAAGATGACTCAGACCGGTAACACGCTAAAGCCAAGTGACTTCCACTTGGTATATAAAAATGGATTTATGGAGAAACCCCAAAAATCATGCTCACTATTTCACCGAGTTGAATAGTTCCCCATGAATGGAATACCCTTACTAAACACCATGTTGTAGTTTTTCCAAAATCCTACCTATTTGTTGGTGCAACAGGTTTAAACCTGTGAAGTCGTCTTACATTCTTACGGGTCAAGTGTGGAGATGAGATGTATACCATGGGAGTTTCATGGGTATAGTAGCTTGGCTGCCCTGTATAAGTGAGTGCCGTGGAGGGGAGCCAGTGGGGTCAAGCTACTAGTCATCCGCCTTGAATATGCATAGCTAGATTTATCCAAGTAAGAACTCAACAAGTATTGTCCACAAAGCCTAGGTTGTAAATGTTTTCTGGTCTTAATAGTTCTATCATCACAAACTGAAAATACATTGATTTATGTGCTTGTTTTTGCTATATTCGTCAAAACACTTGATCAAAAAAATGGAGTCTGTCAAAAAACAATCTTAAAAAAAACACAATTGTAAAATTGAGTCGCAACTATCAATTTTAACACCGTATATGTCCTAGCGAGTCACAATTGTTAGGGGAAATGGGAAATGCCACATGTGTCTATCAACAAAGTCC